>JAVSCE010001238.1:0-130234 GCA_032199065.1 Smutsia gigantea
TTTTAACTTTTAATACAGAGGTTCTAGTTCTAAACCTTGGAGACAAACAGTTCAGAGGAATTAGGAACATTCACACGATGACATCTGGGCAACATTTGTTCTTGGCCCTTTCCTTTCTACATGTTCCTCCTCTTCAGACTCACTCACATTCATGGTTCCCCATCCCACACTGTGTGATAATTACCAAATCTGTATCTCCAGCCTGAGTCTCTTTCTGATCTCTAAACTACTATGTCCAGTTATCCTCTGAATACCTCTACTTGAATGTCTTTCATATAAATTGCAAATATCTAAAAGTTGGCTGCTCTTTGTCCTTTCCCGAAGTGCTCTTTCACCTTTTTGCCCTATTTCAGGGGTGGCCACCCAAAATATACTCAATCCCCATCCATTTGGTCACCTGATCTGCAGATCTGGCCTGTATCATTGTGGATGCTCTTTCAACTTTAATGTGCATAGAGATCACCTGGATGGAGATTTTTTTTTAAATGCCAAATCTGAGTCAGTCCCTTTGGGGTTGGAAGCATTTCTAACAAGCTTCCAGATATGCCAACATTGCTGCTCTGTAGACCAAACTTTGAGTAGCAAGGTTCTAGACTTACCCTTGTCTTTTAACTCCACATAGATCACAGTGGTTTGGTAGAGAATACCCAGGCTTTGGAATTATACAGCTCTGAATTTAAATCATGGATCTAATCAATAAGAGTAATGTATCTATGGACAAACCATTTAACCTCTGTGCTGCAGTCACTGCCTCTTAAAGTGGGGATGGCCTGTCTCCTGCGGATCTTTAATAATAGAAAGCAAAATGCACTGCTCGGAATCTGCCACTGTAAAGACTCAAAACTGTTAACTTCCTGTCTTTAGTCAAACCTGGAGCCTGATAAAAATAAATTTGTGATCATTATGTGGCAAAATTTCCTTTGTGGGGAGAGGCTTAAGCTTCATCAGAGGGAAGGACTCCTGGGTGAGTTGAAGCTGAGGTTTCAGTGACTGATTGTAAGAATAGATTCAGAGCAGGTGACATTCTATGATTAAGGACACAACTGAATTTAGAAACTTCCGTTCTTTCAAAAATTTCCTAAATTATTTTCACCAAACTAGAGTTCCAGACTCCTAATAAGTGACTCAGTCTACTTCCCTTCTTCTCTCCCATTTCTTTATGGAAGCAAAGGACATAAAATTAATGAAAACCATCTTCTTATTTAATATATATAATAACTCAGCACCCTCCTTACTTTGCACACCATCCTTCTACTCCACCTGGCCTACCACGCTGGTGGATATGAGCCTTCTTACTTGCCTTTCAGATCCTTGCTACTCAAAGAGCAATCCATGGAGGCATTGACAGCACCTGTGAAATTGTTAGACACAGGGAACCTCAAGTGCTGCCTAGGTAGGGTCAAAAGTATAGCCTTTCTCACAAATCTCAGAGAAATCCTGTCTCATCATCCAGAATTTTGATACTTATCTCCTCTGTCACAAAGGTGTACTATCGACAGGTTTAGTTTTAATTTGGACATTCCAGGTGATAGAGTAGAAGATGGTCTAGGAGAGAGATTTGGAGTGGGCATTAAATGAACCCAATTTATGGAATATGCCGGAGTTAATATTTCCCTCTTTTAAAGATGTAGTTGAGTTCAGAGAATCTGTGACTCTCCTGATTTTCCACATGAGGTGTTTGGGATCAGGTTCAACAAACTATGGCATCATTGTTGCCTCTGATTTCTTACATGTTAATAATGAAAAACATCCAAATGAGTTGGGTAACAGAAGAGTTAAAATAAAAATCTTAAAAAAAATTATTTTCCTTTTTCACAATTGTTTCCAGTTCAAAACCTAGTGAACAATTCATTGAAAAAAAGAAGCTTCATTTTTTTTACTCATTTTTCTCCCTGTTTTCCCCACTCACTAGTCTGATGTGCCCTGGAACATAGAAGGTCAGATTGGAAAGCTCTTTGCAGTGGACCGAGATGGGGAAATGCTGATTGACCTCAAAAGAAGACAATGCTGATGAACTCGTCAGATGCCCTTGTATTAAAGAGAGTGGAGAATGGATTTTCTGTAATGCTATTAAAGCATGAAAATCAGTTGCTCAGGGGAATAAATGGTGAGTTACTGTCTTTCACAAAATACATAACTCTTTGGAAGCTCATAGCTTTATTGTGAGTTATGGTGGGGTGAAATAGCGTGTGTGTGTGTGTCTGTGTGTGTGTGTATGTGTGTTAGTTGTGGAATAGGAGACAGCTCACTGTCTCTACAGATGTGAAGAACTATGTTGTCTAGGAGTTGTCAGAGAGGAAAGAGCTTCCTTCTGGAAATGCCTGCCACATTTGTTTTTCTGTGAAGCAGGAACTTCCAGTATATTTTACTTTGGCTTGTTTTCCTGTGATGAACTTGGTTGAATCACTTAATCAGGAGAGTAAGAAAGAGAAGGTGACCTCAAATTCTTGACAGCTTGTCAACTAGAGGATGGTACCTAGCTTCTGTCTACCATTATATCAGGTGCAGTTGATATTTTTCCCCCTCAGGAAACAAGAGAAAATTGTACAGAGTTAAAAGACTTCCTTTATATACATAGAGGCAATTATATTTTACAATGCTTCAGCCCCCTGAGATCCTGATAGTCTTTCTATTGGCATCTTACTAGACATTAGTTTCATGAGATACTTTATGAAATAAGATAACATGGGAAAGGATGACATGTCACATGTCATATCCTTCTTTAGGAAATTCATCAAGTATATCAATATGCAAAAGGCTCTGTGCAGTCCTGCCATGAAGAGAATCCTTTTACCTTCGTTTAACTCAGTAATTCCCAGACTTACTTGGTTTTGTACTTTTATACTTACTTACTTTTATACTTAACCCTTACTTAAATACTGTGATAAACCAAGTCTTCTAGACACCATCTTATGTGCTCATAGGGTTGGGGGGAACCTGATTTATAATCTCATGTCTGAACCCGTGGGTGAGTACAGGAAATCACCATAGCCCATTTCACTCTTACCATTGTTGGATCAAATACTAACTTTTCTTTTTAATCTTGGAAAATTTTACATTGTCCATCTTAGAAGACTTATTTGCATCAACTAAATTATGGATATTGAGGAATAAGAGTTAAGTTGTTGATTTGCAATTGGATATCTTAATTGTACATATCAAAATAACAATGATTCATCATCCTTATGATTTGTGTTATGAATGTGTAAAGCCAGTTGTCTCTCTCCCCCTTTTTTTTTTAATATCCCATTTCCCCTAAGATTTAAATTTCAATTTAAAACTGAAAATTATCTGACATTTGTTAAAAGAGCAACACAGATTTTATTGCATAAAATAGGGAATAAACTATTGCAGTAAGGGAAAAAGACTGAACTCAACTCCAAATACAGCTGAGACTAGTAGAGATTTATAGCCAGAAGACAGAGTAAGAGAGAATGGAAAATTACTAAGACCTTGGTTAAGAATCAAGGGTGGGAGGGAAGAGGAACTGAGTAGGTATTAATGGTGGGGGAAGAGGAGTCTGACTGAATATCAGGGGTGAGAGATTCTCCGTAAACTGGCTTAGCAAGATTATTTGCTAAAACTGCTTAGCAATCCAAGGAAGGGGCCTTTGGAGAAGAGAGGTCAAAGGCTAAGTCCAGTCAAGGAGTCTTCTCATCACCAGCCATGTTCTGATAGATGTGGACCTGTTTCTGGGCTGTTTTGTTGATCGATCTATGTTGACTGAACTGTGTCCCCCTCCACTCTGCAAATTCATGTGTTGGGAAGTCCTAACCCTCTATGTGACTGCATAGGGATGATGCTGGGTTGTTGTTCATGGAGTTGAAGAATGAACTTCACAAACACTCAAGGTAGGAGAGCAAGGCAGAGGCTTTTATTTAGAGATAAAGCGAGAAGACAGAGTCCTGGTTCAGGCCAGGACGGGACAAGAGAGCCCCGGGATGGTGCGCTGTCTAGGGGTTTTATAGGCAGTTGAGAGACAAAGGGTAGGGATGTACACCTGTTAAGTGGTCCCAAAATGTTTATCTTTGAATAGACATTAAGTTTCTTATTAGTCTTCCTGGTTGTTTACAAGAATTTTACTGCTCTGATTTCCTCCCAGGATAGCAGCTTCCTGGTCTGGAAGCATATCACTCAAGACTTAATTAATTGGGTTTTAAAATGCAATCTTATTTTCAAGATGGAATCCTTCCTGTTTTTTACTACGTTGTTTTGGCCTTGCTTGGTACATTGCCCAAGTTGCAAATCATTTGTTTAGGGCTGGAGGAAGAAAAGCAGCACCTGGCTAAAGTTAGAAAAATAAACGACCCCCCAGCAGGCCAAAGCAAATCTCACAATGGATGATCTTGATTTGTTTTTTCCAGAGGCCCTCACCTCAGGGAGACAGAGAGGAAAGAAAAGTTAAATGAGATCCTAAGTGTGGGACCTTAATCCAATAGAACTGGTGTCCTTACATGAGGAAGAAGGAACACCGGTGCTCCCACTCTCCATGCCACACGCCTGGCATGCGACAGAGAAAAGGCCATGGAGGGAAATACTAAGTAGGCGGCATTTCGAGCCAGGAAGAAAGTTCTCAACAGGAATCCAATCAGCCAGCACCTTGATCTGGGACTTCTAACCTCCAAACTGTGAGAAAACAAATTCTGTGTGTGAGCCATCCAATCTATGGTGTTTTTACGGTATTAGCCCAGCAGACTAATACGATGTTTTCTCTTTGCTGTGGTAATACCCCACTGCTTTAGTTACCATACTAATAATAGTGAAGGAAGATTCCATTCTGTTCCCTTTTTAGATTATCTGTTTTTTTCTCCTTATTGGTATAAAATGATTTTAGAAAAGTTTGTCTAACTCTACAACCAATACCAATGAAGAGTTTATTGGAATTAGAGTTGGTGTTAGAGATTACTTTGAGAAGAATTGAAATTTTTAGGATATTGATTCTTCCTATCCATGAAAACAAGAGATCTCCCTATTTATTCAGAGATTCTTTTCTAATTGTGATATTTGATAATGTGTGCATTTATTCCTTTATATCTTAGAGCATGTTACAATTGTAAGTAATTTCTTCTATTATATTTCTTACTTGGTTTTTGATAATATGTAGTTGATACGATGCACCTTTTTCTTAAACACTTCAGTATGTATTTCCTACAAATCAAGGTCAGTCTCTTTCATAATTACAATGCAACTTAAAGTACACCAAATTCACCTTGGTGCATATTATTATAATTTTCTATGGTTCTTGATCAAATCTCACCAACTGTTCTAATAATATACTTCACAAGCAAAGATTAGGAAAGATTAATTTTTTTTTTCTGTTCCTTGAGCCACTCCAGGATCATACATTGCATTTAGTTACCATGTCCCTTTAGATTCGTTTAACTTAGAACAGTTCCTTAGGTTTTGTTTGATTTTCATTTGGCTGGCATTTTTAAAAGATTAAGCCAAATATTTTGTGGAATATCCTTCATTTTGTTTTATTATTTCTTCATGACTAGATTAAAATTACATATCTTGGCAGGAATGTCATAGTGGTAATGTAGCAAGTATACTTTTCAGTGTGTCATGCCTGTGAGAACATGCTATCAACTTGTCCCATTACTAATAATAACTTTAATACTTGGTTGATGTGTGTGTCTGCCAGATATCCCACAGTAAGACTACTATTTTTTCATTTGAAATTAATAGACTTATTATAATTAATACACTTTGAAACTGTGTAAATATTATAATTCTCATTACACTTTCATCCACAAATTTTAGAATCTATTCATGATTCATGCTTCACTAAATTAATTATATTACTGTTATGAAATGGTAATTTACTAATTTCATCATTCCTCCTAAATTTATTCGTTGGCAAGCTAGTGAAAGAAATAGATTTCCCTTCTATCTAACTTATTTATGTATTTATTTGTGTCACCACAGACTCCTGGAGTTTAATTTTATCCAATGAATAATAATCTATAACTACTTTTCTGATGCTCAAAATTTTCCTGATTTAGACAGTGAGAGCCCCTTCAATCTGGCTTCTGCATTGCATTGACATATCCCATTATTCTTTGAGTAATTCCTTATTTTCTGGCACCATAAGGTATTTTAGATTCATCTGAAATTTTCCGGCCCAGTCTGAAATCAGCCATTTTTCTAAGGATCACAGAGTCCTCATATTATGGAATGGCGTTTAGAAACTAAGAAGTTATACTCATCACTATTGGGGTGCCCTGGCTGCTAAACCCTGTCCAGCCCACAGAAATAGGAAATACACATACCCACATGCAAACATACCTCTTTTCATACTTATGAGTCATCTATATTAAAATTTGAAATTTTTACCCATACCACCTCCCTTTCTAATACAACACTATAGCATTAATTTTAGCTTTCCACTTTTCCCTATTTGTAACTGTCTCCTTTTCTTCTCATGCTGGCACTCAGATGGCTTGAATGTTAGCCTTTTTGATATTTTCCTGTAGGTCCCTGAGTCAATGTTATTTTTTCCCCTGACTTTTTGTTTCTTTTGCTTATGTTGGATAATTTCTACTAATCTATCTTTATGTTCACTGACTCTTTCTTCTGGCATCTCCATTTTGTCATTGAGCTGCTATGCAGAATTTTAAAATGTATTATATTTTATGGTTCTCAAATTTGGCTCTTTTAAACAGTTACTTTTGTTCAGGAGTTTTATTTTTCCACTCTCTTAAATAGAGGTCACGCTTATGTCTTGGAACATGGCTATGGTTGCTTCTTTATTAGAGTCTTCAATAATTCTAGTCTTTAATTTATTTCAGTGTGGCATTTGCTAAGTGTTAGGTTTTGCTTGTTTTTTCTATGGTGAGAAATTTTAGATTATGGCTTGGACATTCTGAATAATACACTGAAATCCTGGATCCTTTAAAAATCTTCTGGAGAATATTGATCAGGTTTTGTTCTAGCAGATTATCAATCTGGAGGCGTCAGTGTGTTGAGCTCTGACCTACCAGGATTGATGGGAAAAGGGGGGAAGGCCAGCAAAGTAAACTGGTGTCCAGAGATTTCTTGGCTGAGGGGAGTCAGTACAGCCCCATAAGTGATTCTCTCCAAGGGCTGAACTAAATTCTCCCCATGCTGACTGGCTTCATCTAGGGAGAGATCTGACTGAAGCAGCTTGAGTTAGGATCCCAGTCTAGGCATGTGTCCCAGGAGCTGGGAACCTAGGTCCATGGCTTTCTCATCAGTGGATGTTGGAATGGACACTATGGGAGGGACCAGCCACTACGTGCACACGTTCCCTAAGTTGTTCTGTACCAGTTGGCTTGATGCTTTGCTTTCCTTCTTGCTTTGTTTTGTTCCCTCCCGCATCCATGCCCTAACTATCTGCCTTCCCATTGCCTTCCATTCTACTATATTGCCATTATCTTTTCTTACTGGATTTTCTAAAATGTATTATAAATTCTTATAACAGTTATGAACAAGCTTTAGCCTTCTTTACCATGGTTTCTGTCTGTTTCATCTGTGTAACAATATATGCCCATGAAACAATGATGTGAAAATGATACTCTGTGCTCTTGAACATCAAGTATTTTTCAAATCAACCCTTTAAAGGTAAAATTTACATAAAATAAAGGCACCTATTGAAGTATACCTTTGCTAAGTTTTGACAAATACATACACTCCAGTATCCACCAATGTAATTAAGATGTAAGCATTTCCATTATTCTAAAAGGAGGTCTAGTGTCACCTGAGGTGGTGATAGAAGGGAAGAGGCTACGGATCTCATGACCCCATGTGATGTTCCATCTCTGTTTCAGCACTGGCCTGGCTGCAGCCATCCTGGGGCCTCCTCACTTCCCCCTCCAGTCGCTCTCTCTCCTACTTGACCATTCTAGGAGTCCAGCCCCTGGGAGGGTTCAGTGACTCCAGCGCCCTGGCTTTGAGCCGTCTGCCCTCCAGTGACCCCTGGGAGAAAGGACCCTCTGATTTACAGGCACTGACAGCCAAAGACACATGCTAGGCCCTGGGAGTGGGTGCCGGCTCTGCCCACTTAGGCATCTCGATCGCAAACATTCCCCCATGCAGCACGGGCCCCTGCAGTGACAAACACCTGGTAGAGCCGGAAGCCTGAAGTCCTTGCCCTTTGGTGCCTTCCATTCATGCTGTATGTCATGTGTCCAAGGATGCGCCACAAGAACGTGACATCAGTATGTGCTGTGTGCTTGGCCTCAGCGCAGGAAGCAGCTGGATGGATGCCTTTGTGAATTACTTACCACAGTGCAAAGATCAAATAATGCACACACTGAGCTAAGTGGGCAACTTCCTCAGCCAGCTTCCAGCTGGACATTGCCGACCTATTCATCTACTCGCGGTCTCACCCCTCAGCCCAATTCACAAGCCCATGTAGGGAGAAAGCTATCTTTACCCTTCTCTTTGACATCGCCCCTTAAAGGCAGTCTGCCATCCAGCCAACTCAGTGTTCCTCTCAGTGATCCTACCACCAGTGTCCTGGCTGGACTCTCCCAAGAAGCATGTGATGGCAACTCCAGGATGTTCGGCCACTCAGGAATGGTGAGTCCTTCCACAGGGACACAGGATTCCTACTGCCTCGCCAGCTGCCAAGTATCTTTGTGAGGCCAATGCTATCCAGTCACTCCCTACACCTGTCCTTGACTAGAGGAAACTGAGTGTAGGGCTCTAGGAAAGGACCAGAAATGCATAGCAAAAGGGGAGGATGATCAGAGAAGTAACACATCTCCCCCACAACAGTGAGAATGTACCATGTGCATCTAAACTCCTGGGGATTCCTGGAGCCTTCACTGCCTTTAATGCAGACTTAAGCCTCTGAAGGTTTCAAACCTCAGTTCCAGGCTCCCAGAAATCCCAGATGTCTATTGTCTCCTTCCCCAATGGACCTGCCATCACAGCTCATCACAGCCAGCTCTTAGAGGTGTCCTGTGAGTTTGAAGGAGTGATCCCCCTGTGTCCTGCTCCCTGCTGCCCAAAAGTTGCACAGGAAGCACTGGATTAAGGCCAGGCCATTGGCCCAGCTCTCTAGCTGACATGATGTCAGGGATGAACACACAGAATTTTCAGAGACTGTCCAGCAGGAATGCTCCACCCACACCTTCCAGGTGAAGACCCTGTAAATGGAAAATTTCAATGTCACTGGTACTGTGAGGTCAAGGTGAGCTGACCTCTTGTCCCTCCCTGCACCCACCCCCAGCTGGCCTTGCACAGTCATTGGTGGAAACCCAGGCTTGGAGAAGAAAACTGAGCATCACTGGAACCACAGGTCCTGGAGGATCAAACTAAGGTCCCTTCAGATTGCAATGCCATTTAGCCTGTCCATTCTTTCCCATGCCTGTGCCGGGAACTTCAGACTCCTTGCACTCACCCACTTCCTTTGCAGATCCTGGCCATAACTGTATTACCAGTCACTGACTTGACTGGCCTGCTTGCTGCTGGGCCCTCCAGTCCTGTCTGCCTCTGTATCTTCCTGACAGCAGATACTGACTGTGAAACGACATGAACAATTCTTAACTCCCCTCCTTTGCTCTTCCTGTGGAATCTCTTTCACCTTTCAGGTTCAAGACTATATTTTGGGGTTCTCCTTAGAAATGAGCATGGAGGCCCTTTGCACTCTGGTCGCTTAGTCATAGCTGCAGCATGTACTACTGACCTCTCATGCCTCCTAGGACCTCAGCTCTCTTCTCCTTGGGAATGGAGTCATCTTTGCCTATGTGTGTGGCGTCTCCTCTCCCATTCTTACAGACCCCTCCACCAGCATCCCCATCTTGCCTCCAAGCCCATCTCCGCTTTCCCTGTTGCAATCAGCTCATGTGACTCAACTAGCCTGCTGGCTTTGGCCTTTGGTGTGGTGACCTGGACACCACTTCCCCATCCTAGGCTTTCACCTCATATCTTCCCAAGCTCAGAGGTGAGCTCTCTCCCACTTGTCCAGGCCCACTGCAGTGTGAGGCAGATATCCCTAGCATCTCTCTTTCAAATTTCAACCTGCCCCTCTGCTCACCTTGGGGGCCCTAATGGGCAGCAGGCAGAGCCCCTTTCCCCAGTGCCTCTGCTCATGCTGGCCTCTCCATCCTTGCTTCCCAGGCTGCCTCTACTCCAGCAGCCAGCACCTTTGCAGACTCAGCATCCAAGCCTGCCTTTAACTTTGATGAAATTGATGTGGATACTACATCCTCTTCCTGGGCTGCATCTCCGCATCCTCCCCTGTATCCAGTGAGAACTTCTTCCCATGTTGCATGGGGCTATCTTGTTCTGAGAACACGCTGCCCAGGGGCAGCGCTGCTTCAGCACCAGTCTTTACCAGCTGTCTGCACAGTCAGTCAGAGACCCAGTGCAAATTTCAACCTTGCCTTTTTCCCAGGAAAAGCCACTCAGCCCACATTTAGGTCTCCTAATGGACCACAGCCTGAAGCCATCAACTGCAACAGCTCTTTCCCTTTTGGACTCCCAGGTGCCCCACACAAGCTCCAGACTTAAACTCTCTTGCAGCCCCTGGCAACACAAGCCCATCAGTTTCTGTGGGTTTGATGTCCCTGTGTTCCACCTTTGGCATTCCTGTCAGTGTCCAGCTAGCCTTTGGTGACACTCCAGGTGTTTTCCTCATTGGCACTACCTCTGGCTTTGGAGCTGCCACCAAAATATGCAGCACTAGGGACAGTAGGTCTCTTTAGCCAGTACTACTGCAGATGCACTTGCATTTATGACCTCTGAAGCCCCTGTGGGGAGCCCAGCTCTGGGGTCTTGTGGCTGCCTCAGCTCTGGAGCATCCAGCTTGGCCCAGCACTGAGGAGGACATCCTGTCGCAGCACTCGTGTTGGGAGGTTCTTGTGCTTCATCTTTATTCAGAGTACCTGAGACCCACCTGTCCAGAGTACTCTTGGGGCAATGGCAATCATCAGCACCGTACCTATGATTGGAGGCCCTCGCGTTCCTGCCTGCCCTCAGGACACCCAGGGCCCCC
The DNA here is from genome assembly GCA_032199065.1 of Smutsia gigantea. Classification (NCBI taxonomy): domain Eukaryota; kingdom Metazoa; phylum Chordata; class Mammalia; order Pholidota; family Manidae; genus Smutsia; species Smutsia gigantea. Next base: position 10,967 of record JAVSCE010001238.1, read on the forward strand.
ACCTGCTCAGAGGAAAGATGATGCTCTCAGAGGGGCCAGTATCACATCTGTGACTGGAGACACTACCATTCCCACCAATATACAGGATGCATGGAGAGTTTATGGCCAGAGCACATCTGCTTCAGTCAGAGGGGAAAATACCTTACCGTGTTAGGGAAACACTTACAGTCTCACCTTCTGCCAGAACACCAGGGATCCACCTAGTCAGGGCACCCACTTTGGTTGTGGTGGAGTCTGTACTACTGAGAAACACCTGTGATTGGAAGCACTTCTGCCACTTCACCTGTTGGTCAGAGCAATGTGCCTCTGGTACATGCAAGGCAAGCAATATTCTTGCTTTTAGGCCACCCTTGTCACCTACCCAGGGCTTCACTGGAGACGAGTGTTGGTCTCCAACCTATTCATTTTCTTCTAGTGCAAGATCCACGATCTCAGCAACTAACCAGGAAAGGCTTACTCTCAAAATGGCAGGTTACCACATACCCCATAAATAGACTTTGTTCTCCTGAGCAGAGGCTCAATACCTTTTGGCTGTGTCCAACAAACTTAACCTGTTCTTTGTCCTCTTAAAGTACACAGAAACTCAGTACCTAAGGGCATGTATGTATACCTGTGTTAGAGGGTATAGGGCAGATGAAGCCAGCCAGATGTCAACATATTGGACTTGAGAAGTTCCACTGTGTAGAATAGAAATGAGTTCTGTACATATCATCAACCAAGCCATCCTTGGCTTAGACTGTTAGCTTGGCAGCCCATGTTTGTTAGCCTGGCAGGACCCCTGTGCTGCTTATAGGGTCCCCTTTCCCATTTGCCTCAATGAACTCTTTCTTTCCCTAATTATAAATATATAAAGCCTTGCTCTTATTAATTTGTACTTTACCCAGATGTCCTTTGCTCTTTGACTCAACTGGAGAAAGAATTGTGTAAGTGGTTACATGTTGATCCAAACTGAACTGTGCAAAGATTTCTGGGCTCAGTAACCAGGATGTGGCAGTCCCGACACTTTATGAATCCATGTGCTGACTTTTGTAGTCTCTGTTTTTGACTATAGGGATGTCAATCCAGGAGGAAGTGAGATCCACAGGAGGGAGAGAAGAGGCAGTCACTCTCGCCCCTCCCTTCTTTGCTTCTCTCTCACCATTCTAGCATAGACCATCCTGATGTGAGTTAGGAGACCACAATTTACACTTTTAGGCTATGTGAAATGTTTAAACATCTTTTTGTGCCTTTTTGTTGAACCTAGGCCAATTGCCCACACATTCCTACCTTAGCCAGAGAGGACGGTCTTGGCATCCAGACTCTTGGGCCTGGAGGGACAAAAGAAGAAGGAGCTCATGCCTGCTCGGTATATTGAAAAATATGTCTAAGACGTTACGTTTTACTCAGAAATTGTTATCATGCTGCTTTAAATGTCATTAAATACCTGGATAAGGGCTTTTTTGGAGAAAATACCCTATCTGGCTCTAGTCCAAACTACTAAAATATCAAATTGAAAGACCAACAATTTCACCCAAATATAGCTGACCCTAGATTTATGCAGTATCTCCACTGGGTCTAACTGCTGAAAGTGCAATCTTATCTAAGCTATTTCACAACTCCTGGGAACCATCATAGATGGGGGGAAGAGACAAGTGCAGCATTTCTTTCAGCTTCTTCCATATTACTAAACATTTCCTCAAGAGGACCCTCGTCTGACCCTGTACTAGGTGCTGGTGATTCAGAGCTGAAAGACATCTCTTGCCTCTGAGGAGTTTACAAGGGAGTGGAGGAGACAGATGAATAACCAAAAATTACGACTACGGGCATAGTGAAGGCTATGGGAGCAGGTAAGAAGGACATAAAACTAAGTCTGTGGAGGTAAAACTTGAATTGTGCCTGAAAGAAGGGGAAGCAGCCTGGTGGAGAAGGTCTGTTTCCAGGTCAAGGAAAAGCATGTGAAAAATCACAGAAGGAAGAGCAGTCATGAGCCAGTGGAACACTGGGCAGGTGGTCAGTGGAGGCTGGAGAGAGAAACCAAAGCTGAGAAATGCAACTGTCCTGGAGGTGGACCGGGCAGATTATATAATCCTAAAAACAATTATACATCGAGAGGGGGAATTTTCCATTATCCTGGAAATGTGGGGACCATGAAAGGATGATAAGGAAAAATGTGACAAGATTCTTTGTAGCTTGTAGAAACATCCCTGTGGCTGGTGGGAAGGAAGCATTGAGTCACCACTCCAGGGCAAAGGCAGAGAAGCTTATGGAAACTGCTGTGACCCAAAGACCAGATGGTGAGTCCCTGGGCCAGAGGAGCCGTCAGCAGGAGGGTGAGCAGATCAAACAGGAGGGAGGTGCGGTGGGGAACTGCCACGGTACCAGGCCTCTTCTAGCCATCTGGGCTGCATAAATGACCATGAGAAGTTTTAGCTAAAATATAATCAGTTTTATTTTTAATAATATGACCTGCTTGTGGAACATTCAGGAAATATTCAGAAGGCAGTTCATTTGCTCACTTATTTATCAATTTCCCATATTTATTTAGCCTCTGGGATCCACAAAGGGCTCTTTTAAGGAGTAGCATCAATTACAATAGAGGCCAAATCCCTGCTGCCCTTGTAGAGCCTCCATTCCAGTTGGAGAGGAGCAAATAAACAACATAATAAATCAGGAAGTTATCTGTAGGCTAATGACAACAAGTGCCATGGAAGGTGCGTAGGCGCTTTGTGTCACAGACCCTGACCCTGGCAGAAGTGCCCACTCAGGCTGGCTTGAGAACAGACTCTACTGGCTCTCATTGTTTTTTTTTCTGGTCCTCCAGGAAGGCTTCCAAGGGCGTTTAAGTGTCTTCAATGAAGTGTCTGGAAGTGAGGGCAGGCTAGCAGATGGCAGGAAAGCAGGGACGCCAGACGCACCCCCGTTGCCTGTGGCTCATTTCTCCTCATAGACAGTAGTGGTGGGGTTGAGAGTTCTGACACATTGTGTAGAACCACATCATAAGTGAGCAGCCAGGGATCCAGTGACCAGGGCCTGCTGTGTCAGGATACAGAGAAAATCCTCTCTGATGTATTTATTCACCCACCCTGGATAATCAAAAATTCAAGGGGTTGGGGTGAAATTCATGTCATCCCACTGAGCTTCCTCGGTCTCACTATGCTGAGAGCGCACATGCCCCCGCCAGCTCTAAGTCGTGGTTGCACCTGATGTCTCATGACTTCTGTGCTGTACTAGAAAGGAAAGGAGACAATCAGTTAAAAATTCTGGGCTGCCTTAAAATGACCCTTAAGGATAGGGCTTGAGTTAACTCCAGAAATGCACTGAACAAAACTCAGAGATAATCACAGAGCTTATCCCAATTTCACCTTCCCTACCTATAAAATGCAAATATACTCTCTAATGCCTGCCGCGCAAAGCAGGTGGATAACATGCGAGTGATTGGGGAAATATAAAATGCACAAGGTATTAAGGCAGAGAGTCTGAGTCCGAATCCTGCCTCTGACACTCACTAGATCCTGACAGAGCACTTAATCTGTGTAAAATGGAACTAATAATAGTGCCAAATTTATTCAGTGGTTGTGAGAATTAAATTAATTAACATAAAGCACTAAGAACACTACCAGGCACGTAAGAGGTGAAATATAATCATTTGCCATTTTATTAAAAATGTTAAAAATTCACAGAAATTATGAACATGTGCTTTATTAATACACAACCCCTTCAAAGTTGGTATGATAGTGCAGTAAACCTGGAATTCTAGCAAAGATTGAATCAACTAGCTGAGAAGGTTTGTTGGGAAAATAAACAGTGGATCTTTATCACTTTATTTTCTATAATTACCAACTCCCTTTGGCTCTCTAAGGAATACATTAATTAATATTGCCAAGAGGTAGCAGAGAACTGAATATTACACTTTGAAATGCTTCTCATATGGAGAGCTCCATCTCCAGTTGAATTTGTACGTGAGGTGTGAACACAACCTGACCCAGAGTGTGCCTGAGGTGGAAGCCGGTGTGGTGTCCCAGGGCCTCCAGAGTAGAGCACCCACAGTATGGAAGGAAGCTGGAGCAGTGGGAGTGGGTTTATTGCTTCTTATCCAGGAGAGGCTTGTTAACACAGCTACATGCTTCTCATTGAAAGGTCAAGTGTAGACAGACAAATTTGACAGAAAAGAGTGATTCCACATTAAAAGCCTAGAGAAGAACTGTCTGTCACTTCTCTCAGTAGTTGCCAGCAGCTGTCTGGCACTGCAGTGACATGTCTCTGGACATTTTGGAGCTGAACTATACACTGGACTCAGGAGGAGCCCTTCTGGGCCAGGGGATGGGAGGGATTAAAGGGAGAGAACAACTTTTGCTTCAGTTCAATAAATGGACACGTGCTGTTCCCACTCCATCTTCTCCCTCAGAGATCACTAACAAAATGAAGAATGTAAAAATGGGGGCCAGCATGGTGGGCATAGGACCCAGGATAGAGCCCTTGGTGGATGGCGTGATGGAATTAGCTCCCCATTTGCTCTTCTAGGAGTCCCTTACACTTTCCCTTCAGAACAGCAGGATGACGTTTTCTCTAAGAGGTGTCTCCTGGAGTACCTTGTCAAATCAAGTTTGTTGGGACAAAGGAGGAATATGGTAGCTAGTTTGCAAAGACAGCCTTCTAGTGAACCATGCCATCCAGTATCCATGCTCTCTGTAGTCCCTCCCACTTTGTTGATTTGGGGCAAGCAAGATGGAGTTCTCAGAGAAAAGCTGAGGTGGTCACAAAATTGAGACACTAAAGCGGAAGACACAGGGGATAGCAGAACAAGTGTGGAATTCAAAGTACAGTGACCACAGAAAAACAGAATAATGCACAAGTCCAGGCCTGTCAGTTCAGGTCAGTCATATGAATATGAGATTCTATATCACAGTGACCTTTCTTTGTGTATGTCTTAGGGCAGTTGTTCTCAAAGTTCAGCAAGGTAGCAGGATACAAGATTAAAACACAAAATCAATTATCACTTGTATTTCTATGTACTTGCAATGCAGAATCTGTAAGAAAGCAATTATTCACACAAAATTAATGAAATACCTAGGAATGAATTTTACAAAAGATGTACAAAACTTATCTTTGAACACTACAAAAATTGTTGAAAGAAATTAAAGAAAGTCTAAGTAAATTAAAAACATCTATGTTCATAGATTGGAAAATTTTATGTTGTTAAGATGGTAATACTCCCCCAGTCAGTTTACAGATTCAACACGATATCTATTAGAATCCCAGGTGACTTCTTTGTAGAAGTTTAAAAGCTGATTCTAAAATTATAATGGAATTTCAAGGGACCCATAATAGGCAAAACAATCCAGGAAAAGAAGAACAAATGGGAAGACTCACTTTTTCTGATTTCAAAACTTCCTGCAAAGCAATGATAATCTAAGACAGTGTGGAACTGGCACAAAGATAAACATACGGATCAAAGGAATGGAACTGAGAGTTCAGAAATAAACTCATAAATCTATGGTCATCTGATCTTCAACAAGGATGCCAAGACTATTAATAGGGAAAAAACTAGTAATATTATATTTTCAACAAACAGTGCTGGGACAACTGGATAACTATATGCAGGAGAATGGAGTTGGACCTCACCTCACATGATATACACAAATTAACTCAAAATAGATCAAGAAATGAACATGAGATCTAAAACTATAGAACTCTTAGAAGAAAGCATAGGGATAAATATTTGTGTTTTTGAAAATACCAAAGTTATCTTTAGATATGACACCAAAAACAAAAAAAATAGGTAAATTAGACTTCATAAATATTACAATTTTGTGCTTCTAAGGAAATCATCAAGAAAGTGAAAAATTAAACCTGCAGAATTGGAGAAATGATTTTCAATCATATGCTAATAATGGAATTCTATCAAGAATAAATGAGAAAATTTACATCTCACCAATAGAAAAACAACCCAATTAAAGTATGTCAAAGCATTTGAATAGCAAGTTTTTTTCCAATGAAGCTATAAAAATGGCTAATAACCATTGAAAAGATGGTCATTATCATTAGTCATCAGGGAAATGAAAATGAAAATCACAATAAGATACTACTTCATTACTGCTAGGATATCTAGAATGATCAGATCACAAAAAGCGCTGGTGATCATGTGGAGAAATTGGAACACTCATACACTGCTGTTGGGAACATAAATGGCACAGTCACTTGAAAACAGTCTGTCTATTAAATAGTCAATCTATTAAACGTAGAATAACCAGATGACCCAGCAATTACACTCCTATCCAAGAGTTCTTGGACAGATAAATGAAAGCATATGTCCACACAAAACATGTACCCAAATGTTCATAGCAGCATTGCTCATAATAACCAAAAGGCAAAAATAATTAAAATGCTCATCAGTTGATGAATGGAAAACAAAATTTAGTACACACATACAACAGAGTATTATTTGACCATGAAAAGGGAATCTAGTAGTGAAAAATGCTACAACATGGTTGAATTTTGAGAACACTATTTTAAGTGATAGGAGTACGTCACAGAAACCACGTATCATATGATTCTATTTATATAATGTACAGAATAGAGAAATCTATAAAGATATTAAGTAGATTAGTGGTCCCTTAGGTCTAGGTTTGGGGTGGGGTGAGGATGAGGGGTTGGGGATTGTATAAAGAGGGTACAGAGTTCCTTTTAGAGGTGACAAAAAATGACCTAAAATTGAGTGTGGTGATGTGGGGATGATTGATGTATTTGTGACTTTACTAAAAACCTCTGAATTGTATACTTCAGATAAGTGAATTATATGACATTTGAATTATATCTCAAAGCTATTCAAAACAAAAAAAATGAAGGGACAACAGCCCAGGGATGGTCCAGGGCAGCGTCCCAAGGAACACCAGTGTTTAATGGTCATATAAAGAGTGTGACCCTGTAAAGGAAACTGAGAAGTGTTTAAAAGAACTGTAGCTAGTAACTCCCAAGTCTGGTGTCAAAGCATCAAGATAAGATCATAAAAGTAACCCTGAAGACATAAAATATCCATAGTGTAGGAACCAAGGCAGCTGTGGGACAATGTGAAAAGTGATGGGGTTTGGGGAGGGGGCACGTCATTCCCTAACCCCTCCCAGGCGTTTATCTCAGCCACTGATGATCTTCACCTTGGGAGAGCAGGCAGTGCTGGTGATGGCGACTATCTGGGAAGAGGAGGCAAATTCAAAAGACGTAATTTGTTTTTCCCTAATTTTGAAACTAGATCTGTCAAGGAGAATAATAATTATATGACATTTGTTAGATCAAAAGGATCCAGTGGCAGACTTTAATCCTCACTTTCCCCTTCTTTATTATGGAAACGGGTTAGCTGTGCAAACCATTAGGGAGAGGGACAATGGATGAGCATGCCATGCATATTCTTTTCTGGGAAGGCCTCTTATCTGGTCTTTCCATGAGTGACACTAAAGAAAAAGTACCTATAAAATGTAATATTTCTTAAAGTTAAAAGATGCATGAAAGCTCATTTTGTTTAATGGTTTTCAAATTTTTTATTTGAAATTAAATTTTCAACGAAATCTTACCTGAAGCTTAAATACATAACCAATAAATGTGATATTGTTCTAATTGATCCCAGGGTTAGTGCCCTTCTGTAGCTATAGAGACATACCCCAAACCCATGATTGGCTGGACCATTGTCAAAGACCCTTTATCCAGCCAATTTCTATAAATGATATTAAAATCAAGTTTCAAAAAGAGGAAGCGACCTGTCCAAGCTCCCCTCGCTATTAATTATTTTAGCTGGAATTTGAGGGTTCTTTTCTAACCATCACGCGTTCTGGGAGTTAAACTGAAGTTGCAAAGTCTTCCACATATTTAGGCGTGGAAGAAATACAAACAGGAGACGGGAAGAACCTGCTCCTTGGTCAACAGCACCTACACAGCATATGGTTAGTGCTTTTCTGTGGGCATCTTGGGGATGAATACTCTTAGAGCTTTCAAAATATGAACAGAGATGGCAGAGCCATGGCAAAGTCAACTACCATATTTAAAATGAAATCCTTCTCTCTTTAGAGCAGCAGTTCTCAGTCCAGAATGCACATCACCATGGACTGTGGGGTGCTTTTGTTTTTGTTGCTGTGTTTAAATTACAGATGTAAATTACAGGTGCTAGATGGTCAGTAAGCATTGTTAAAATTTTATGAAAGTCTCAACACTTTACCCAGGAACAAAAATGCCCACATGTTCCTAGGCACAATATTTTACATACCTTTTGGGTGCATCCTTTAGTCCCCCAAGTATACAATTAGAATATCCATGGACTTCACTTTAAATGCTCTTAATCAGGAGTAGGGAACACCATTTTTCAATCATTTTCTCCTAGTGCAACTTAAAGCATGATTCCACTTATAAGCTCAACTCATCAAAATGGTTTAATGGCCTGTGATTTGAAATAACGACCTCAACAATAGGCTTCTACTTGGCTAGAGATTCCCTGTAGCTTGGACACAGTTGCCTTAGTGTAAAGTTTAGAGCACGGTCTCCAGTTATTAGCGATGAAAACAGAGACCATATTGAAGTCAGGTTGGACTGAACATCATAGAAACAGAAAAAATGGTTATGTTGTGCATCTCCCAATCTCGACAGATGCTCCCAGCATGAGCCACCAGGAGTGTGTACCTCCACCTCAGGCAATGAGGTTGCATGGAACTGCAGAAAGAATGTGGGCTTCAGAATCAGACTTCCTAACATCCACGTCTTCGTCCTGCCACTTACCAGCTCTGTAAACTTGAACAATTTGCCTCACTTTCTTCTTTCGAGAGACAGTAAAACAATGTCCTTTTTAAAAATATGATTGTTGTGATTAAATGAAATTATGGTACCTGGATTTGGTAGGAGAGATTATATATACAAATGGACAATATATATGACCGTGGACATGACATAACATAAGACATGGACAAAATATGAGACAATAACACTGTGACCCACAACCTATCAGCAAACCAATCGGGGAAGCCAAACCATATCTTCTGTAGCAATTATACCAGAAGGGTCAGGGCTTGCACAGTGACTACCAGCTTCCCTAATTTTTGCTTCTGCTTCCAGCACAGCACTAATCAGAGGAAGCCAAATATGCTTCCCAAACCGATCACATTGGCTGCACCCATGAAAGTTAGCCACCTCCAGCTTCTATGGCAATGGCTTCTGCTTGGAGGAGCACATGGGAAGCCTTTTTCCCACTATAACGCTTTCCCACTCCTCTGCCTGCCTTTGAGTTGTTACCAAATGCAAGTGATGGTGGCTGGCTCCTTTGTTTTAACAACTTCTGAATATACAGCCTTTATTTCCCATTTGGGTGGTCTTTGTTTATTTCCTTAAATGGGTACTTAATAAATATTCATTTCTCCCCATATTCCCGTTTCTCCTGTACCTTTGAGTATTAAAATGTCCTTTTACTTTTAGGAATCAGTCACAGATACTTCTGAAGGGTGAACAAAGCCTCTCATTTCATCTTAAAGGTACATTTCTAATGTATTTCTCATTTTCTAGACCAGATGTCTCCCAGGACAGTTAGCTAAAGAGCCTCCTGCAAACCTTGGTGTTCATGGTTGGAAGGACTTGAGAGACAGGGATTGAGGATGGGGAGGGGGACCCCTGCCTGAATAGAGACCAAGCTGCATGTGTATTTTGTAAACTGAGCACTATTTTTATCATTATATTTTACTTGTCACTGGCCAGCATAGAAAGAAAGAGGCTTCCAGATACAGAAGTTGAATTCACTTTATCTTTCAAAAACGTAAAAAATAACCTTCCATAAAACAGCCATAAAAAAGTCTAAATTAAGACTGCTATGAATCTTCTGTTTAGAGGTTTTTCTTCCCTTCCAACTGCAAAAATAGCAATTTGGGGAAAAAAGCTGTCAGGCAGAACTGAGCTTCTTGGCTTCAATCTGCTCAGTGTGGCCTTGGTATTATTTACAGAGGGGTTTTGCAGATATTAAAAACAATGGTAAGATTTCTTTGGAATCCATTGGGCAAAGGAGATGTGCATGCATCATCTCTTCCAGAGATGCACAGGGGCTGGGAAGAGGGATGGCTATTCACAGGGGCCCAAATTATCTTGAAAACAGCTTGCTGGAGTCCTGCGATTAAGTTAATACGATGTACACCATATGCCGGTTTGGGCATGCTAATGTCCTGGTCCCTGAGGGTTGTAAGAGGATGATGACACTGACCACTCAGACAGAGATGGCTTCCAAAGCCAGAAGCTGCTTGTCTCTGAGGCAAGGCTCTGTGCTCATATAGGCTGCCTGGCCTCAAGCTCCCTGTAATTTGGGAAGCAAATGAATCATTTCTCTGTTAAGTAGCACCAGAGTTTTGTGAATCAACTGTGTATCTGTTAGGATGCAAATTAGACAATGAGAACCCTTCATATCAGGATATGAAGTAAACTCTGAAAGCCATTTTCTATGTTGGGTAACAATAAAATCAAGCCTCTTAAAGCAAACAGAGTAGGAATGGGCAAAACTCATTTTGGATGGGCAAATTGTCTATCAACCTGGCACCCCTTTCTGCCTCTGCACAACCCCTAGTATTTCAGCTGACCACAAAGATTCTACCTTCCCTAGTCAGGTCAGCCTACCTTAAAAACCTGACTCTCCAAGCGGCATATTGGCCTCTGTGATAGATGAGAAGGCCAGATAAGGTGGAAGTAACTTCATTACAGAACTCTACTTTTTCTCATCCAGTTCTGTGTTATGGGCTATTTCTCAGAGAGAAGAGTACCTTCCCTACCATTTTTGCTTTGTTTTTGATCAGAATGATCACGGTGACCGTGGCAGTTTAGAATGGTGTTAAGAACTGAATGTTTGCATGCCCCCAAATTCAGATGTTGAAGCCGTCCCCCAGTGTAATGGTATTTGGAGTTGGGGCCTTTGAGAGATAATTAGGCTTAAATGAGGTCATGAGAGTGGTGCTGCCAAGATGGGATTAGTGTCCGTGTAAGAGGAAGAGAAACCCACACTCTTTCTCCCTTTGCCCTGTGAGGACAGAGATGGCAGCTATCTGCAAGCCAGGAAGAGGGTTCTCACCAGGAACTGAATCTACTGGCACCTTGATCTTGAACTTCCAGCCTTTAGAACTGTGAGAAATAAGTATTTATTGTTTAAGCCATCCAGTCCAAAGTATTTTGTAATAGCAGCCCCAGCAGGCTAACACACGCATCATTCCTAAAGCTGTTTATTCTAACTTATTCATTGTAGTGTTTAGTATTTCAGTTATTTATTCAGAGATCATATGCATTTATTGCATGTTCACTTAATGCCTCTCATGGTGCCACATGGGTGCTTAGAAGGATAGAAATAACAAGTTTCTGGTGGCAAAAGCAGACACATTACCTAGACCAACTACTCCTTACTCCTAAGGCTCTAATAAAGAGAGAGGAAGGTTGCAGCAGGACTGCAGAGGAAGGCAGTGTTATGTTGTCTACAGTTGTTCATAGACAAGGTAATACATGCATATGTAAATCAATTTGATCTACCTTCTAGGAGGATCAGTTAACACCCAAAGATTTCTAATGAGGCACTCAGGTCCTAGGTATGGTGAACTGCCTCCTCTCAGAGAAGTTCACACTCTAGAGACATGCATTTCAAGTATCAGCATCAGAATAAGCTCAGGGTGAGGGGAGTTGCCAAAGTACACAATACTTAGAGATGACGTTTTATTGCTGAAAACTTATGGTGTTTAAAATATGTGCTTGGCCATTTGGCTAGAATAATTTGCGTGCTTACATCTACTCTTGCATACTTGCTGAATAAGAATTTGGTGAAGCAGGCATCTCCACCTCTTACACTGGTGCCCTGGAACTAGAATTCTATTTGGTCCTGTGTTTCCCCAGTTAACAGAAGATCCTGCCGCTGGGCCTTATAAGACTGATATAATACAAGAAGCCATTCCTTGCATTTGCTATCAAAATGTTTGTTACTTTTGCCTTGGAGTGGCCCTTACAAACAAGCCTTTCACACGGTGTCTTCATGTCAAACCTCTGTGCTTGAGAGAGTCAGAACTTCAACGATCTTATAAGAATTGGTATTGATATTGCTATGTTTACTGCTCAGCTCATCAATGTCCCTTTGGGTGGCAGCATTTGGTCTCGAACTTGCTTTCATTTATATCACCCAGTTGAGCTTATGGGGAAAACAGACATAGAGCTTCTAACCTCCTCTAATTTGGGGGAAGATGCCAGTCCTTGTGCAAGATTCCCACTATAAAGGCCAGCTTGTCTTAGATCAGCTCTCAGCAGGGCTTCACAGAGGATATGAGGCCTGTGCTGAGTTTTAAAGCCTCTTCTAATTGTGCTTGAATTTTATAGATTTGAAAGTGAATCAATCATTTCCCCAAACCTGCTAACCAGTCTGTGCAAAGAACACCTGCTTGGAAACAAAGTGGGTGCCCTTGGAATTCCAGTCCCTTGCTATTCACTTTGGACCTCAGGAAAGGCTTGGGTGTCTCTGAGGCTGTTTGCACATCTGTAAAATATGAAATGTTTTGCTTGGTCTATCGAGTTACTCCATAAGTCTTTGATGGCATATACTGAAGCACGTCTGGGTTAAGGCATATGTCTTTAAAGGAAAAGATGGAAAAAGAGCTGAGGGACAAAGAGGAGACTTTTCTGTGTTATTCATATCTTCAGTGAGTAGTCAGTTATTGGGGGCCAGCTCTCTTACATAATTAAGTACATAATCTAGTCAAGAAGGTAAATAAGGGACTAGGCTGTCTAGTATGTCAACACGATCCCCTTTCAACATCATTTTCCTCATCTAAAATGGAAGCTAAATATCAATGCCTGTAGGATCATTCTGAAAAGTAAGAAAGTATTTATAAAGTGAACAATATAGCTTCTGGTAAATAATGAGCACTTGAGGAATGACTGTTATCATTAGCACTAATGAGAAAATGCTAACGATGTTAGTAGAACTGAGTCAGGGACCTTGGTGTTCTGGAGGGGGCAGAGAGAGTGTCTGTGTTTTGAGAGAGAAGGAGTGTGAGGGGGAGTTTCACTGAAGTGCTGGGACATGAAGGTTTTTTCCAAGAATAATAGGGTAACATCAGTTTCTAGATAGATTATATGTGAAAAGACAGAATTTGAACAATGTTGAAGAATTCGAGTAGTTTTGATAATTAAACTAAGTGATGAGGATAGTAGGAGACAAGCTTATAAAGCAGGTAAGGATTAGATCAGGAAGTAGGAAGAGGAAGAAAACTGGTAATTTTTGAGAACCCCCATGAGGCGTATTAGTAGATGATTTAGTTGTCAGAACAACCCTGTAAGTCATTGTTATCTCCATTTTACAAATGAGAAAACTAGCTTTATGGGTCATGCTAAGAAGTGTCCATATTATCCTTTAGGTGATGGGAGCCTGTGAGAGCCTTTAAGCAGGGGGATGGCATAAATTATGCACTTACCAAAAAAGCTGGTTTCCCTGGAGATCAGCAGAGTAAAGAGGCCACAGAGCTACCTCACAGGCCTTTCCAAATAATTGGGAGACACATGGCTAGAAGCAGAAGCATCTGTCAGCAGAAAGGCTAGGCTTGGCTGGCTCCCATGAGGAAGGCTCTCTTGGGGAGCCGTCATCCAGGCACTGCTGGCTTTTCCATATCCCCTACTTGTTCTGCCTATGTACTTTCTCCTGCCAGGATGAGTGCAGCGAGCCCGTAATTGTACGGAGGAAAGTTAGTCTGAGCTAAATCACTGCTCTGGAACAGAAATGACCTTGACTCAGAACAGCTGTTCATGGGAAGTGGCCTCAGAGCTTTCAGGATACTGTTTAAGCCCAACCTGGAGTAAACAGCATGGGGCAAAAAAGAGTAGTGGCCCATCTATGTGAAAATGGAAGTGTGAACAAAACACAGAATTTCTGAGCAAAGACTGAAATTGCTGAAGGGAGGTACAGATGTATTGAAGGGAAGAGTACCTGGGCTCTGAAAATGTGCTGGTTGGAATTTCTTGATATGTGACTGACTAGCTGATGTCAGTAGGAAAAGATCTTAGAACAGCCTTTCTGTGCCTGCCCCCAGCTGTTTGTACATGGCCAGCAGTTGTGTCTTTTCTTGTAAATAAATGAACTGATTCCATTTGAAGAATGTGGAGCTGTGAAAAGAGATGAAAATGAATCATAAAAGGCAGAATTTGTCCAACACCAGTGAGTCCATCTAGTCTTCTCCCTTTTCTACATTTGAGGAAACTGAGACTCAGAAAAGTAAAATGATTTGTTTCAGGTCAGATAAGTTAATTGATGTACTCACTGTGACCTCAAAATTATGGGATAAAGATGAGTCACTGGATCTTAGTCTGATATTTATAGTTAAAATCACCCTTCCTTGTCTCTGAAAATGGTCTAATAATGGGAAATTAACAAGAAAAAAATGTCAATGTTCCATGGTTATCAGAAAGGAGCAGTTGTATTCCAGGCTACTAAATAGGGATAGGGCCAAGGTTTGGGGAGAGTTATGTCACAGGGATGGGAAGATTCTAGGTCTCAGGGGCACAGGTCCCAGCAGGATGTTAGCCAGCAGCTCTTCAGCTCTGCTTCTGTTCCTCAAACTGGACTGCAGTGTTCTTCTATCATAATATATATATGACTATATAATATACAGTTTGCTTGTACTGAGGAGCCTGTACATTCTCTTTGATGTTTTCATATTTAAAATCTATAGCTTTTAAGATAAAAAAATTAATTAACAAAAGTAATTAAATTAAATCCATAACTGCAATAAATGAAACTATGACACTGTGAGACTCTAATGCAGGGTGAATCTTAGTCTTTTTTTCAAACCATACAGAAGATCACTAATGGAAAAAATTTTCTTCCCTTTATTTTTGTAAGCCATTTCTTTCTGCTATTGCTTGCCTGCCCTAAAACTTGTAAAATGGTTTCTGATTTATACCCAAAACACATGTAATGCTTCTATAAGTTGTCAATCTTAGTATTCAATGTACTTATACAAGAATTAGTATTCTTAACACTGTATTTTTGAATAAACAAAATCACAAACTGATTTCTGCCTTTTTTGTCTAGCAGTGTTTTTCAGAGTAATCCATACTGTTGTGTGTTTACATCTTTTAAAGTTTATTGGTTTTCCTCTTTCTTTTTGAATTTTTCTTTTGATTCTTATTTTTGCTTTTTCATTCATTGTTGCTTAGTGCTAATTGAAGTATTATGTAAATAGTAATTATTCTACATACAAATGGAATGATACAATATATTTATTGTAGAACATTTTTAAGGTATTTTAAAGCATAAAAAATGGTAATTACACTAACATTATTACCACAGTGAATTTAGCATGTTTGTTTTATTTATTTTTTAATTCTCTATTATTTACTTACAGAAACCCAATCAGGATCATGCATTTATGGACTTATACACATTCTTAATATTCAGTTTATATTATGTTGTATTTTCCAAATCATCAAATGTTTCTCCTTTCAGTCTTCCTCAGATTATTTTCTTTTCCTACACTGATATATGAATATTATTTGTTTAATATTCAGTATTTATAAAATATACTTATAGTTAGCATTTGTTTTCTTTCTCTCTTTCTTTTTCCCTTTGACATTATCTCATATTTAATAAAGTTCGTTCATTTTTCTCTCTTTACACCTTTAACTTCATTCATTAAACTCTGTTTACACTTAACTCTCTCCAAAGTTTTGTTGGTTTCTCATTGTAAAGTCTATAACACCATTTTTTATTTCATTTTCACCCAAACTTATTTATCAAAGCATATTTTTATTCTGTTTTATATTTTTGGTTTTGTTGTATTTTGTGTTTATTACTTTGAAACAAAAGAACTATGTCTGCATATTTTCGGTGTTTTGAAATTTATTATGTATGTAACTGTATTACAGACAATTTAAAGTCTGTGCACAGTCTGTATTTAGGCACAAAACTTATTTATGCCTCTTCAATGTGACTTATTAATTAAGAGACAATAGCAAAGTGGTTAAGAACTAAAGCTCTGGAGACAACTTGCCTGTGTTCAATATTGCCCTCAACCAATCTCAAACTGTGTAACATTAGTCCAGCTACTGAATTTTGCTTATATTAATTTCCTCATCTGCAAATAAGACTATAATAGTGTCTTTCTAGAAAGTTGTTATGAGCACTAAATGAGCTAGTAAATATAATACATAGAATAGCAGTGTCTGACACATAGTAAACACTATAGATGTCAGTTTCATAGTATTATCTTATTCAGGTTTTCTATATTAATTATTTTCTGTTTTCTATGTTGAAGATTGAGATATATTCAAGTCCTTCCCTATGGCTATAATTTTATCAATTCATATTTCTACATTTTTAGTTTAATATTTTAATGTCAAATTATTTGAAACATAAATGCTCATAATTGATATATATACATATATATTCACACACACATATATATTCATTCACTCATTATTCATATAAAGCATACTCACTTTCCCATTTGTTACTTTTTGCCTTGAAGTCTACAATCTTGATACTGCCAAGGCTCCTTTCTTTTCATTTGTAATTGCTGTTATATAATTGTTCATCTTTTTATGTTTAGTTTTTCTGCTTCATTCCATTTTATTGTGTCTGTTATTAATATCGCATAATAGTTTAGGTTTTTTTTACCAATACAAGAGGAATTTAATTCTTTCATAATAACTGTGATAACTAATATACTTTATCATACTTTTGCTCCCTAATTTTATATGTTATACTTTTAGGCTTTGTTGTCTTTTCCCAGATTGGTCTTCATCAAATAAGTTCCTTATGCTTTTTAACTTTGGTGACTTAAATCTTATACATACTGCTTATACTAAGTGTGCTTATCTTTAATATCAAAAGTAAGCATGTTTGAAATTTCCCTATTTCCTTATGAAAAATAGTATCTATGCTGGTATGTAATGTACATTACTATATAGTGGGAGCATATTATTATCTTCCTCCCCTTGGCTCTAGTTTTCAATAAGGTGGGATTTTAAACCTGAATTATTGCTAATAACAAATAATTGTTATGTGGTACATTTTATCAACTGTAGTTACCATATTAATAATTACATGCTATGAATATTGATCTTTTTCATTCCCCACCATTTCCTTTGTACTATAATTTCTCAAGACATGAAAATTTTGTGACAAGTCAGTTGCAAAACCTCTAGGAACAATATTTTCAGGCAGTGTTTTGGGGGTGGAGAGATTCCTGACCATTACATTCTGAAGAAATATTTTTTTAATACTGTACTCGAATGATAGAGCTTAAAATATCATCTGGTTCAACCACTTTTTTTAGGAACTGATTATTTAATATCCTTTAGATTTACTAGTCTTCTCATCACCTCTAAGAATGGAAATTTCCTGATCTTTAAAATATTATATCATCTATTTCTAATTTAATTTGTCTTCAAGCTGTCATTGGCTTTTATCTGTTAACCAAGTAGATTCCACTTGTCCTCCTACTTTCAGTCTTGCCCCTTCTAATCTACCTCGGCACTACTCTCACTCAAATTTTTGAATATTGTAACATGATTATGTTATTCTCTTGCCCTGATACATTTTTTCAGAGGTTTGTCATTTCCCTCAGGACAAATGATGTCAAAGTTTCTACTGTTTTAATTACACCATGTGATGGGATAACTGCCTGGGAAAACCATAAAAATGAATTATAACAGCTTTGATTCTTAGTTTCTTTTCTGTCTTAAAATTTTTTTTTATTCATCTCTTAAAAGGCAAACATTATTATTATTTTTTTAATATAATTTATTTTATTATCATTAATTTACAATTACATGTGCAATATTACGATTATTAAACTACCCCTTCATTAGGTCCCCCCCACCAACCCCATTACAGTCACTGTCCATCAGCGTAGTGAGATGCTATAGAATCACTACTTGTCTTCTCTGAGTTGTACTGCCCTCCCCGTGCCCCCCCAACATTACATTTGCTAATCGTAATGCCCCTTTTTCCCTCTTATCCCTCCCTTCCCGCCCATTTTCCCCAGTCCCTTTCCCTTTGGTAACTATTAGTCCGTTCTTGGGTTCTGTGAGTCTGCTGCTGTTTTGTTCCTTCAGTATTTTTTCTTTGTTCTTATACTCCACATATGAGTGAAATCATTTGATACTTGTCTTTTTCGGCTTGGCTTATTTCACTGAGCATAATACCCTCTAGCTCCATCCATGTTGTTGCAAATGGTAGGATTTGTTTTCTTCTTATGGCTGAATAATATTCCATTGTGTATATGTACCACATCTTCTTTATCCATTCATCTACTGATGGACACTTAGGTTGCTTCCATTTCTTGGCTATTGTAAATAGTGCTGCAATAAACATAGGGGTGCATCTGTCCTTTTCAAATTGGGCTGCTGCATTCTTAGGGTAAATTCCTAGGAGTGGAATTCCTGGGTCAAATGGTATTTCTATTTTGAGTTTTTTGAGGAACCTCCATACTGCTTTCCACAATGGTTGAACTAATTTGCAGTCCCACCAGCAGTGTAGGAGGGTTCCCTTTTCTCCACATCCTCGCCAACATTTGTTGTTGTTTGTGTTTTGGATGTTGGCCATCCTCACTGGTGTGAGGTGATATCTCATTGTGGTTTTAATCTGCATTTCTCTGATGATTAGCGATGTGGAGCATCTTTTCATGTGCCTGTTGGCCATCTGAATTTCTTCTTTGGAGAAGTGTCTATTCATGTCCTCTGCCCATTTCTTAATTGGATTATTTGCTTTCTGTTTGTTAAGGTGCATGAGTTCTTTATATATTTTGGATGTCAACCCTTTATCAGATACGTTTTTTATGAATATATTCTCCCATACTGTAGGATGTCTTTTTGTTCTACTGATGGTGTCCTTTGCTGTACAGAAGCTTTTCAGCTTGATATAGTCCCACTTGTTCATTTTTGCTTTTGTTTCCCTTGCCCGGGGAGATATGTTCATGAAGAAGTTGCTCATGTTTATGTCCAAGAGATTTTTGCCTATGTTTTTTTCTAAGAGTTTTATGGTTTCATGACTTACATTCAGGTCTTTGATCCACCTTGAGTTTACCTTTGTGTATGGGGCTAGACAGTAGTCCAGTTCTCTTACATGTAGCTGTCTAGTTTTTCCAACACCAGCTGCTGAAGAGGCTGTCATCTCCCCATTGTATATCCAAGGCTCCTTTATCAAATATTAATTGACTGTATATGTTTGGGTTAATGTTTGGATTTTCTATTCTGTTCCACTGGTCTGTGGGTCTGTTTTTGTGCCAATACCAAATTGTCTTGATTACTGTGGCTTTGTAGTAGAGCTTGAAGTCAGGGAGCGTAATTCCCCCTGTTTTATTCCTCCTTCTCAGGATTGCTTTGGCTATTCGGGGTCTTTTGTGGTTCCATATGAATTTTAGAATTATTTGTTCCAGTTCATTGAAGAAAGCTGTTGGTAGTTTGATAGGGATTGCATTGAATCTGTAGATTGCTTTAGGTAGTATAGCCATTTTGACAATATTTATTCTTCCTAGCCAAGAGCATGGGATGCATTTCCATTTGTTAGTGTCCTCTTTAATTTCTCTTAGGAGTGTCTTGTAGTTTTCAGAGTACAGTTCTTTCACTTCCTTCGTTAGGTTTATTCCTAGGTATTTTATTCTTTTTGATGCAATTGTGAATGGAATTGTTTTTCTGATTTCTCTTTCTGTTAGTTCATCGTTAGTGTATAGGAAAGCAACAGATTTCTGTGTGTTAATTTTGTATCCTGCAACTTTGCTGAATTCAGATATTAGTTCTAGTTGTTTTGGAATGGAATCTTTAGGGTTTTTTATGTACAGTATCATGTCATCTGCAAATAGTGACCATTTGACTTCTTCTTTACCAAACTGGATGCCTTGTATGTCTTAGTTTTGTCTGATTGCTGTGGCTAGGACCTCCAGTACTATGTTGAATAACAGTGGAGAGAGTGGGCATCCTTGTCTTGTTCCCGATCTTAGATGAAAAGCTTTCAGCGTCTCGCCATTAAGTATGATGTTAGCTGTGGGTTTGTCATATATAGCCTTTATGATGTTGAGGTACTTGCCCTCTATACCCATTTTGTTGAGAGTTTTAATCAGGAATGGATGCTGAATTTTGTCAAATGCTTTTTCAGCATCTATGGAGATGATCATGTGGTTTTTGTTCTTCTTTTTGTTGATGTGGTGGATGATGTTGATGGATTTTCGAATGTTGTACCATCCTTGCATCCCTGGGATGAATCCCACTTGATCATGGTGTATGATCCTCTTGATGTATTTTTGAATTCGGTTTGCTAATATTTTGTTGAGTATTTTTGCATCTACGTTCATCAGGGATATTGGTCTGTAATTTTCTTTTTTGGTGAGGTCTTTGCCCGGTTTTGGTATTAGAGTGATGCTGGCTTCATAGAATGAGTTTGGAAGTATTCCGTCCTCTTCTATTTTTTGGAAAACGTTAAGGAGAATCGGTGTTATTTCTTCTCTATATGTCTGGTAGAATTCAGAGGTGAATCCGTCAGGCCCAGGGGTTTTGTTCCTGGGTAGTTTTTTGATTACCAATTCGATTTCGTCACTGGTGATTGGTCTGTTTAGTTTTTCTGTTTCTTGCTTGGTCAGTCTTGGAAGGTTGTATTTTTCTAAGAAGTTGTCCATTTCTTCTATGTTTTCCAGCTTGTTAGCATATAGATTCTCATAATATTCTCTAATAATTCTTTGTATTTCTTTGGCGTCCATCGTTATTTTTCCTTTCTCTTTTCTGATTCTGTTTATGTGTGTAGACTCTCTTTTCCTCTTAATGAGTCTGGCTAGGGGTTTATCTATTTTGTTAATTTTTTCAAAGAACCAGCTCTTGGTTTCATTGATTTTTTTCTATTATTTTATTCTTCTCAATTTTATCTATTTCTTCTCTAATCTTTATTATGTCCCTCCTTCTGGTGACTTTGGACCCCTTTTGTTCTTCTTTTTCCAATTTCAGTAATTGTGTCTTTAGACTATTCATTTGGGAATGTTCTTCCTTCTTTAAATAGGCCTGGATTGCAATATACTTTCCTCTTACAACTGCCTTTGCTGCGTCCCACAGAGGTTGTGGCTTTGTGTTGTTGTTGTCATTAGTCTCCATATATTCTTTGATTTCTGTTTTGATTTGGTTTTTAACCCATTGATTAATTAGGAGAGTGTTGTTAAGACTCCATGTATTTGTGAGCCTTTTTGATTTCTTTCTAAAATTTATTTCTATTTTTATACCTTGGTGATCTGAGAAGTTGATTGGTAGGATTTCAATATTTTTGAAATTACTGAGGTTCTTTTTGTGGCCTAGTATGTGGTCTATTCTGGAAAATGTTCCATGTGCACTTGAGAAGAATGTGTATCCTGTTGCTTTTGGGTGTAGAGTTCTGTAGATGTCTGTTAGGTCCATGTGTTCTACTGTGTTGTTCAGTGCCTCTGTGTCTTTACTTATTTTCTGTCTGGTTGATCTGTCCTCTGGAGTGAGTGGTGTGTTGAAGTCTCCTAAGATGAATGCATTGCTGTCTATTTCCTCCTTTAATTCTGTTAGTATTTGTCTCACATATGCTGGCGCTCCTGTGTTGGGTGCATATATATTTATAATGGTTATATCTTCTTGTTGGACTGACCCCTTTATCATTATGTAATGTCCTTCTTTATCTTTTTGCTACTTTCTTCGTTTTGAAGTCTATTTTGTCTGATACAAGTACTGCAACACCTGCTTTTTTCTCTTTGTTGTTTGCATGAAATATCTTTTTCCATCCCTTCACTTTTAGTCTGTGTATATATCTTTGGATTTGAGGTGAGTTTCTTGTAGGCAGCATATAGATGGGTCTTGCTTTTTTATCCATTCTGTTACTCTGTGTCTTTTGATTGGTGCATTCAGTCCATTTACATTTAGGGTGATTGTTGATAGGTATGTACTTATTGCCATTGCTGGCTTTAGATTCGTGGTTACCAAGGGTTCAAGGGTTGCTTCTTTACTATCTAACAATCTAACTTAACTTTCTTGTTAAGTATTGTAAACACAGTGTGATGTTTCTTTATTTCTCTCCCTTCGTATTCCTCCTCCTCCATTCTTTCTATAATAGGTGTTTTATTCTTTGCCTTTAGTTAGTATTTGGATGTTCTGCTTTCTTTGCTATGATTTTATTTTCTCTGGTGACATCTTTTTAGCCTGAGGTGTGCTTCCATCTACAGCAGTCCATTTAAGATATCCTGTAGTGGTGGTTTATGAGAGGCAAACTCTCTCAAGTTTCGTTTGTCTGGAAATTGTTTAATCCCTCCATTATATTTAAATGATAATAATGCTGGATACAATATTCTTGGTTCGAGGCCCTTCTGTTTCATAACGTTAAGTATATCATGCCATTCTCTTCTGGCCTGTAAGGTTTCTGTTGAGACGTTTGATGATAGTCTGATGGGTTTTCCTTTGTAGGTGATCTTTTTTCTCTCTCTAGCTGCCTTTAATACCCTGTCTTTATCTTTGATCTTTGCCATCTTAATTATTATGTGTCTTGGTGTTGTCTTCCTTGGGTCCCTTGTGTTGGGAGATCTATGAGCTTCGGTGGACTGCGAGACTACTTCCTTCCCCAGCGAGGGAAAGTTTTCAGCAATTATTTCTTCAAAGACACTTTCTATCCCTTTTTCTCTCTCTTCTTCCTCTGGTACTCCTATAATGCGAATATTGTTCCGTTTGGATTGGTCACACAGTTCTCTTAATATTCTTTCATTCCTAGAAATCCTTTTATCTCTCTCTGCCTCAGCTGCTCTGTACTCCTGTTCTCTGTTTTCTATTCCATTAACAGTCTCTCGCATCTCATCCATTCTGCTGTTAAGCCCGTCGATCGCTTGTCTGATTTCTGCATTGTCTTTCCTCAGTTCCCTCACTTCCTCCCTCAGCTCTTGCACATTTCTCTGTAGGTCCATCAGCATGGTTATGACTTTTATTCTGAATTCTTTTTCAGGGAGGCTGTGCATTTCCATCCCTTCAGACTCCCTCTCTGGGGTTGTCTGGTTGCTTTTGGTCTGAACCATATTCCTCTGTCTTTTTATGGCTGTATAATTGGTCACTGATAGTTGCCACGTATGTCAGCTGGGCTCTTTAAGACTTTAAGAAGAGAAGAAAAAAAAAGAGGAAAAAAAGAAAAAAGAAAGAAAAGAAAAAACAAAAACAAAACAAAACAAAACAAGAAAAACAACAAAAAAGTAAAAATAAAAATAAAATGCCCACCGGACGTAGATTCTGTGGGAATGCTCTAGGTGACACTGTTGCCACACTATTCCACAGCTGTGACTGTGCTGCTCCGCAGGGCCCTTTATCGCTCTGGCAGGGGTGGGAACGAATAGGAGGCTGTTGATCTCAGTGAGAAGTGTTAAGTATGGCTACGCTTCCTCAGTCGCCAGCTAAGGCGTCTGAAACTCCCCAGGACTCCCAGCCTGCTGGGCTGAGTGTGCTGGGGCCATCCGGCTCCTCCGCTGGGCTCCTGTCTCTTTAAGGCCGCTGAAGAAAGCGCACGCTTTTTTTTTTCCTTCCCAGGAGCCGGCTGCAAGCACCCTGGCGCATTCCCTGCTCAGATCCTGCCCGTCTATCTCTCCAATCTCCGCTGCACTGCGCAATGTGGGTCAGCGCTCCCCGCGCAGATCACCGGGGCTGGCTATTTCGCGGGGTGTACTTCCACTCCCTCCCGGCTCTGAATCCTCTCCTCCCGCCGGTGCTCTGGGGTGGGGGAGGGCTCGGGTCCCGCCGGGTCGCGGCTCCGTATCTTACCCGCCTCTTGGGGTGCCGAGTCCTCTCGGGTGTAGCTGCACGCTGTGCGCTTTCCTGTGTATTCTCATCTCTCTTTTAGGAATAGATGTATTTTCTGTGTTTTCGTAGATAAATATAGTGTTGGGAGGAGATTTCTACCGCCCTGCTCACACCACCATCTTCCTGGAAGTCCTTCCTTACTTTTTAAGGCTGATTAGTAATCCTTTGGATATACCACATTTATTATTTTTTTTTTATTAAGGTATCGTTGATATACACTCTTATGAAGGTTTCACAACAAAAACAATGTGGTTATTACATTCACCGTTATTATTGAGTCTGCCCCATACCCCACTGCAGTCACTGTCCATCAGTGTAGTAAGATGCCACAAAGACTCTATTTGTCTCCTCTGAGCTACAGCTGGTTTCCGTGTGACTCCACACACACCATGTACACCAATCATGATGCCCCACAATCCCCTTCACTCTCCCTCCCCACCCCCTCTCCCTTTTGGTAACCACTAGTCCCTTCTTGGAGTCTGTAAATCTGCTTCTATTTTGTTCCTTCAGTTTTGTTTTGTTGTTATAGTCCACAAATAAGGGAAATCATTTGGTATTTGTCTTTCTCTGCCTGATTATTTCACTGAGCATAATACTCTCTAGCTCCATCCATGTTGTTGCAAATGGTTGGATTTGTTTCTTTCTTATGGTTGAATAGTATTCCGTTGTGTATATGTAGTACATCTTGTTTATCCATTCAGCTGCTGATGGACACTTAGGTTGCTTCCATTTCTTTGCTATTTTAAAAAGTGCTACAATAAACATAGGGGTGCATATGTCTTTTTAAATGTGAGAGGTTGTTTTCTTTGGGTAAATTCCTAGGAGTGGAAATCCTGGGTCAAATGGTATTTCTATCTTTAGTTTTTTGAAGAACCTCCAAATTGCTTTCCACAATGGTTGAACTATTTTACATTCCCACCAGCAGTGTACGAGGGCTCCCCTTTCTTGCCATCCTCACCAGCATTTGTTGTTCCTAGTCTTTTCTGTGTCGGCCATCCTAACTGGTGTGATGTGGTATCTCATTGAGGTTTTAGTTTGCATTTCCCTGATAATTAGTGATGTGGAGCATTTTTTCATGTGCCTGTTGGCCATCTGAATTTCTTTTTTGGAGTAGGTCTGTTCATATCCTGCACCCATTTTTTAATAGGGTTATATGCTTTTTGAGTGTTGAGACATGTTAGTTCTCTATATATTTTGGATGTTAACCCCTTTTGAATATGTCATTTATGAATATATTCTCCCATACTGTAGGATGCCTTTTTGTTCTGTTGATGGTATCCTTTGCTGTACGGAAGCTTTTTAGTTTGATACAGTCCCATTTATTCATTTTTGCTTTTGTTTCCCTTGCCCAAGGAGATGTGTTCAGGAAAAAGTTGTTCATGTTTATATTCAGGAGATTTTTGCCTATGTTGTCTTCTAAGAGTTTTATGGTTTCATGACTTACATTCAGGTCTTTGATCCATTTTGAGTTTATTTGGTGTATGTGGTTAGACAGTAATCCAGTTTCATTCACTTGCATGTAGCTGTCCTGTTTTGCCAACACCATTTGTTGAAGAGGCTGTCAGTTCCCCATTGTATATCCATGGCTCCATTATCGTATATTTATTGACCATATATGCTTGGGTTTATATCAGGGCTCTCTAGTCTGTTCCACTGGTCTATGGATCTGTTCTTGTGCCAATACCAATTTGTCTTAATTACTGTGGCTTTGTAGTAGAATTTGAAATCAGAGAGTGTAGTCCCCCCTGCTTTATTCTTCTCAGTATTGCATTGGCTACTCATAGTCTTTTGTGGTTCTATATGAATTTTAGAAGTATTTGCTGTAGTTTGTTGAAGAATGTTGTTGGTATTTTGATAGGGATTGCATTGAATCTGTAGATTGCTTTAGGCAGGATAGCCTTTTTGACAATATTCTTCCTGTACATGAGCATGGGATGTGTTTCCATTCATTGGTATCTTCTTTAATTTCTCTCATGAGTGTCTTATTGTTTTCAGAGTATAGGTCTTCACTTCCTAGGTATTTTATTCTTTTTGATGCAATCATGAATGGAATTGTTTTCCTGATTTTTCTTTCTGCTAGTTCATTGTTAATGTATAGGAATGCAACAGATTTCTGTGTATTAATTTTGTATTCTGCAACTTTGCTGATTTCAGATATTAGATCTAGTAGTTTTGGTGTGGATTCTTTAAGATTTTTTAGTGTACACTCTCATGTCATCTGCAAACAGGGACAGTTTAACTTTTTCCTTGCCAATCTGGATTCCTTTTATTCCTCTGTGTTGTCTGATTGCCGTGGCTAGGACCTCCAGAACTATGTTGAATAAAAGTGGGGAGAGTGGGCATCATTGTTTTGTTCCCGATCTTAAAGGATAAGCTTTCAGCTTCTTGCTGTTAAGTGTGCTGTTGTCTGTTGGTTTGTCATATATGGCCTTTATGATGTTGAGGTACTTGCCCTGTATACCCATTTTGTTGAGAGTTTTTATCATGAATGGATGTTGAATTTTGTCAAATGCTTTTTCAGCATCTATGGAGATAATCATGTGGTTTTTGTCTTTTTTGTTAATGTGGTGGGTGATGTTAATGGATTTTTGAATGTTGTACCATCCTTGCATCCCTGGAATAAATCCTACTTGATCATGATGGATGATCTTTTTGATGTATTTTTGAAGTTGGTTTGCTAATATTTTGTTGAGTATTTTTGCATGTATGTTCATCAGGGATATTGGTCTGTAATTTTCATTTTTGTGGTGTATTTGCCTGGTTATGGTATTAGAGTGATGCTGGCCTCATAGAATGAGTTTGGAAGTATTTCCTCCTCTTCTACTTTTCTGGAAAACTTTAATGAGGATGGGTATTATGTCTTCATTAAATGTTTGATAAAATTCAGCAGTGAAAAAAAATTCAACAGTGAAATCATCTGGTCTGGGGGATTTGTTCTTAGGTAGTTTTTTGATTACCAATTCAGTTTACTTGCTGGTAATTGGTCTATTCAGATTTTCTGTTTCTTCCTGTGTCAGCTTTGGAAGATTGTATTTTTCTAGAAAGTTACCCATTTCTTCTAGGTTATCCAGTTTGTTAGCATATAGTTTTTCATAGTACTCTCTCATAATTCTTTGTAGTTCTGTGATTTTTCCTTTATCATTTCTGATTCTGTTTATAGGTATAGACTCTTTTTTTCTTGATTAGTCTGGCTAGGTGTTTATCTATTTTTTTTTTTTCTTGAAGAACGAACTCCTGTGTTCATTGATTCTCCCTATTGTTTTAGTCTTCTTGATTTTATTTATTTTTGCTCTAATCTTTATTATATCCCTCTTTCTACTGACTTTGGGCCTCATTTGTTCTTCTTTTTCTAGTTTCATTAATTGTGAATTTATACTGTTCATATGGGATTGTTCTTTCCTGAGGTAGTCCTGTACTGCAATATACTACCCTCTTAGCCTGGCCTTCACTGCATCCCACAGATTTTGCGGTGTTGAACTATTGTCATTTGTCAGCATATATTGCTTGATCTCTGTTTTTATTTGGTCATTGATCCATTGATTATTTAGGAGCATGTTATTAAGCCTTGATATGTTTGTGGGCCTTTTCGTTTCTTTGTGTAATTTATTTCTAGTGTCATACCTTTGTTGTCTGAGAAGCTGGTTGGTACAATTTCCATGTTTTTGAATTTACTGAGGCTCTTTTTTGGCCTAGTATATGATCTATTCTTGAAAATGTTCCATGTGCACTTGAGAAGAATGTGTATCCTGCTGTTTTTGGGTTGAGTGTTCTGTAGTTTTCTGTTAGGTCAATCTTTTCTAACGTGTTGCTCAGTGCCTCTGTCTCCTTACTTATTTTCTGTCTGGTTGATCTGTCCTTTGGAGTGACTGGAGTATTGAAGTCTAATATGAATGCATTGCATTGTCTTTTCCCCTTTAATTTTGTTAGTATTTGTTTAACATATGTAGGTACTCCTATGTTGGGTGCATAGATATTTATCATGGTCATATCCTCTTGTTGGATTGACCCCTCTATCATTATGTAATGTCCTCCTTGGTCTCTTGTGACTTTCTTTGTTTTGAAGTCTATTTTGTCTGCAAGTACTGCAACTCCAGCTTTTTTCTCCCTATTAGTTGCATGAAATAACTTTTTCCATCCCTTCACTTTTAGTCTGTGTATGTCTTTGGGTTTAAAGTGAGTTTCTTGTAGGCAGCATATAGATGGTCTTGTTTTTTTATCCATTCAGTGACTCTGTGTCTTTTGATTGGTGCATTCAGACCATTTACATTTAGGGTGATTATCGATAGGTATGTACTTATTGCCATTACAGGCTTTAGATTGATAATTACCAAAGGTTCAAAGTTAACTTCCTTATTATTTAAGAGTCTAACTTAACTCACTTAATATGCTGTTACAAGCACAATCTAAAGGTTCTTTTTTTCTCCTCCTTTTTCTTCCTCCTCCATTCTTTATATGTTAGATATCATATTCTGTATTTGTCTATCCCTTTATTGACTTTAGGGATAGTTGATTTCATTTTGTATTTGTTTAGTAATTAACTGTTCTATTTTCTTTACTGTGGTTTTATTACCTCTGTTGACAGGTATTAAATCTTAGGAACACTTCCATCTATAGTAGTCCCTCCAAAATACACTGTAGAGACCATTTGTGGGAGGTAAATTCTTTCCGCTTTTGCTTATCTGGAAATTGTTTAATCCCTCCTTCAAACTTAAATGATAATCTTGCCGGATAAAGTATTCTTGGTTCAAGGACCTTCTGCTTCATTGCATTAAATACATCATGCCACTCCCTTCTGGCCTGTAAGGTTTCTGCTGAGAAGTCTGATGATAGCCTGATGGGCTTTCCTTTGTATGTGATCTTATTTTTCTCTGTGGCTGCTTTTAATAGTCTGTCCTTATCCTTGATCTTTGCCATTTTAATTACTGTATGTCTTGGTGGTGTCTTCCTTGGGTTCTTTGTGTTGGGTGATCTGTTCACTTCCATGGCCTGAGAGACTGTCTCCTCTAGATTGGGGACATTTCAGCAATTACCTCCTGAAAGACACTTTCTATCCCTTTTTCTTTCTTTTCTTCTTCTAATATCTCTATAATGCAAATATTGTTCTGTTTGTATTGGTCACACAGTTCTCTCAATATTCTTTCATTCCTAGAGACCCCTTTTTCTCTCTGTGCCTCAGCTTCTTTGTATTTCTCTTCTCTAATTTTTTTTCCATTTACTGTCTCTTGTACTACATCTAATCTTCTTTTTAATCCCTCCATTGTATGTTTCATTTCAGATATGGAATTTCTTACTGATTGAATCTCCATCCTAAATTCATCCATGAATTCTTGAACATTTTTCTGTACCTCCATGAGTATATTTATGATTTTTATTTTGAACTCTCTTTCAGGATGATTGGTGAGTTCAGTTTCACTTTGCCCTTTTTCCAGTGTTTGTGAGATTTTGGTTTTAACCAGGTTCCTTTGACTTTTAATATTTGTATTTGGTGCCCTGTAGTGCCCACAGGCTTTAGTCTCTGGAGCTGCTAAGCCCTTGGAGTGTTGTAAGGGGTCCCAGGGAAGTAGCACCGGTGCCTGGGGCAAGGAAAGAGCTGTTTCCTGCTTCCCAGCTGCAGTGCCCATCTCCACTGTCAGGACCAGTGCCCCCAGCACAGAGGTGTAAGCCTCTGTGCTTTGTGTTTGTAGCTGCTGTAGGCGGGGCCTCCCTCTAACTGGCCTGACGCCAGTGCAGCAACTGCCGGTTTTTGAGCCGCTGCCTGTAGGCCAGGAAGAAAGCTTTGTATCACATTGGGGGGCCTTGAAGCTGAGTAGCGAGCCAGTGGGATGGAACGCCTGAAGCTCCTGAACGTTCCCACCCTTCTGGGCAGAGTGTGCCCAGAAAGCCTTGTCCACCTATGCCTTCTCTGGAGCAGCAAGCTCTGTGCAATCCCAACCCCTTCAGCAGCCCTCTGGCTGGTAGGAAGCCTCTCAGACTGCCTGCTTTTCCTTTGTCCCAGAGCAGCTGGATGTGGATCCCTGTCCTCTGGAAACGGCTGGAATCTCAGTCTCTCCAAGTATTCCACCTGTCCTAGCTTTCCAACCCCACTAATCTCCAGATCACCATGCATGTAGGTTTGTGCTCCCAAAGCAGATCTCCAGGGCTGGGTGTTCAGCAGTCCTACGCTTCCACCCCCTCCCCACTCCATTTCTCTTCCTACCGCTAGTGAGCTGGGGTGGGGGAAGGGCTAGGGTCCCGCCAGATCAAGACTTTGGTTCGTTACCCTGTTTCATGAGGTCTGCTCTGTTCTCCAGGTGTATGCAGTCTGGAGCATCCTTTCCTTTTGCTCTTTTTGGATTAGTCGTATTAACTATATTTTAATATTATATGTTGTTTTGGGAGGAGTTCTCTGTCTCACCTCTCATGCTGCCATCTTTAATCTTGGAATCTCTGTATATACCACATTTTGTGGATATTAATCCTTTATCAGATATATGATTTCCAAATATTTTCTCCAATTGATTGTCTTTTTGCTGTGTTGATAGTGACCTTTGATACACAAAAGTTTTAAATTTTGATGTAGATCAATTTTTTTCTTGCCTGTGCTTTTGGTGTCATATCCAAGAAATCATTGCCAAACCCAGTGTCATGAAGCTTTCTCTTTTTACTTTATTCCATGAATTTTGTAGTTTTACCTTTTATTTTTAGGACTTTGATCCATCTGGAGGAATTTTTATTTGTAGTGTAAGTTAAAGGTTTAACTTCATTCTTTTGCAAATGATTATGTTTGACTACATTAGAGTGGATTTTTGTTTAATTTTATAGGTTTATAATGGCATTGTGAGTATATTAAGGATTCTTTTTTTATCTAGGGATTTGCAAGATGGTACAGTGGAGAAGGGATAAGTGAGGGGCTGTGCAGTGCAGGTAAAACAGGATTTTGTAATATGCTTGAAATTTTCTAAAATAAGTTAAGAGTTGATAAAACAGGAGAATGGTGTTTTAGAAACATAGACACAATTTCTATAAATAGCCAGTGGGCAACTTTGTTAGGTTATAAAGAGGTCAGCTAAAATAAAGACAGAGAAATACCATTGATTTCAGCAGCTGTTTTTATGGCCTTAGATACAGCAGTTGAAGAGGATTGTTTGGACTAAAACCTGATAGCAGAATTTTGAGAAATGCATGGAAGTGGGAACATGGTGAAAGGTTGGGATCACCCTGGATGCTAAAACAAGTTGTTTCTAATAAATCTAAAAGATGATAAACTTATGATTTAAAAATGCAAAAGAAAAGTATAAAGTAAAAAAATCAAAGACCCTTGTTTTCTTCCCCTTCTTCTTGCCCATCCACCTCCAATTTCAGTCTAGTTTTCTCTTGAGACATGTGGCTTTTGAGTGAGTGGAATGGCAACCTGAGTGAGAGACTTTTGAGAGGGAGATTCAACATGCTTGTGCCTGAGAAGAACTAGTGGAAGAAAAGTAAAAATCAAAGTGGAACTGAGGTGGGCTAAATAGAATAAGGGCTCAGAGAAGACAAAAGGAAGAAGGAATTCAGTGGCTAAGTTGGAGGAAAACAGAGGCACTCACTACTTTGAAGCAGCAGGAAGGGGGTTGACTTCACACTTTCCCCTCAAACAGTAGACCAAGTTCTCTGCTGAGAGTGACTGAGGTTTGGATAGGGTTGGCATCTTGTATGTGGTAAAGTTTGGTGTAACCACAGGAATGAGCAAAGGAATGCCATTGTACAGGGAGATGTGCCATCTCATTGATTGCTAGGGATGACTCAGTTCTTTGGCTGGTTGACTAAGGGAGGTATTTCTTTCTTCTTCTCTCTGAATGTAAGTTTACAAAAACTGTGCATTTACATTTAAAAGCATCCTCAGACCAGAGTACTTCAGGAGCTGGGTTCCTTTCTGTGAGCCTCTTGAGCAAGCTTTTAGATGAAAGAAAAATTTGACAAAATAATTACATGGTGACCTGTAACCAAGCATTGTGGCAACGGAACCACTTTTACTTCCTCTCTTAAAGAAACAGGTAACAGAAAGCTTGTCCCTGGCCATTAGTCATATTGCAGTGACAGTGCAAAATGTGGTCAGGATAGAAATGTTTGCCATATTTTGAATGTATATATTACTGAGAATTACAGTTTTATGTATAATATTTGGTATCTATGAATCTTATGTAATGTTTTATGGAAATAAAAAAATGGAAGTTATGTTACCAAAAGAGAACAGACTTGTTTAAGTATCTAAAATTTTTTCCTTGTCAAATATTTCTATCTATATATATATACTTGTTTTCTTTAAGATTTTAAATAATTGAAATTGTTTACTAATTATCACATTTAAAGGATTTGAAAAGTGAGCTTTACCTTATCTTTTGTATTTTTTAGGAGACCCATGTACAGTATCATCTCAGTTGGAGTTAGAAGAAGCCTTTAGGCTTTATGAACTAAACAAGGATTCTGAACTCTTGATTCATGGTAATGAGTAGTCATTTCTTACTCTTTTAGAACTATACATTTTTTTTCAAATAACCCTATATTCTTGACCATTTTAAAACATAATCCTGATGTCATTTTATTAAGCTCTATCTCTCATCACTATGTAATTGTCCTTATACAGTAGTTTCTTAAATGCTGGAGAGTATAAAATCAATCAGCTTCTAACAGTCTTGAGGATTTTGTTATTTGTGTATGCCTTCTAGGGTATTTAACTGATGATCTCTCAGTGTTTCACAGCAAAGTTTAGGATAGAATTTAAGAACTGAGAGTCTAGTAGAACCTAAATCATCTCTTTGCAGTTTTGTAATGTATGCAGATAATGATCTCCAAAGGTAAGGTATCTTAAATGTCCTTTCTTTTGTTTAAGGGTTAACAGCGAAACCACTTACGTTAAAAATCAGCAAGCCTCAGAGTAGTGGGTAGTGGTAAAGAGACCTAAACTCAGTCATCATTGACTGGTACATTGTACACCTGGCTTGTAAAATCTAAGTATTCTGATTCCAAATGGGTATTCTTTTCATTCTACCATGATAGTCCCTAAAACTGTATCATGTAGAACCCACTTAATATACTGTATTTAATTGCAGTACATTGGCAATTATTTCATGTAACATTTTTGAGAGCTTTGAGAAATCTTCCCCTAAGTATAATGAGCCCTTTCAATACCTTGTTGTTATTCCTTTTTATTTTCTTTACCTTGTGTATTTTAAAAAACAGTAGATTTTTTCAAAGAAGTTGACATAGTGACTCCCAGAGGATCCATAACCTAATTTGTTGAGATCCTAGTAGAACTTTAGAAGTAATCCGCTTTCTTGCTCATCTTTTTCTAGAATAAATCTACAATGAATGTTTAAAGAAATGATTGATCAGCAGTATTAGGTTTTTTTTGTTTTATTGCCTTTTATACTATATCACAGATATGTTTTCCAAGGTTGCCTTATATTTCAACTTTTAAAAATATGTTAGAGATTGTACTTTCCATACCCTGTGCTCTGTATTAAACCATGTCCTTTTGTACATCAGACTACAAATAGTTGATTAGATGTCCATAAAATTACTATTTCTTTATATTCTGCCTCTTTATAAAAATGGTCTGAATTAGCATGTTTATAAATTGATAGTTCCTAAGATAAAACTTATATTCTTAGATTTGGTACTGTTCTGGTGTAATTTCTTCCTAAATTTACTATACATCTTTTAAGAACTGTAATGATTCATAGTCATAAAAGTGGTTTATGTGTACATTTTTATAATTTAATTTTAATTCTTCATTGTAGCAAACTTGTCACCACAACAAGGACTTAAGAAAAGAGTAGTTAATGATTTTTTCTCTTTTTTCTAAGGGCAAAAAAATAGTGACATATCAGGGACTGGAATGAGTAATTTAAGCTTTTAATGCATTGTTTATGGAGGGTTATTTTCTTTCTTTAAAAAAAATTTTTTTTTATTAAGCTATTATTGATATACACTCTTATGAAGGTTTCACATGAAAAAACAATGAATGTGGTTACTACATTTACCCATATTATCAAGTCCCCACTCATACCCCAGTTCAGTCACTGTCCATCAGTGTAGTAAGATGACACAGATTCACTGTTTGCCTTCTCTGTGCTACACTGTTTTCCCTATGATTTTGGAGGGTTATTTTCATAAAAACTTTTTCATATAGCCTTGGTAAAATGGATCCCTTCAAAAAATGATTCTGACCATATACCAATTACCTTATGTCAAGAGAGGGTCAGGTTGAAATTTGGGTCAGTTTTTGATATTTTAATTTAAAATTCGAATTCATTTGTATGTCTTAAATATGCTATATTAATTTTAGTTTATTTTCTTTCAGTATTCCCTTGTGTACCAGAACGTCCTGGAATGCCCTGTCCAGGAGAAGATAGTGAGTGTTTATACTTCATAATTTGAGTAGAGTTATTTATCATACAATAGCACAAGTGAAAAGAAATCAGAAATACAACTTTTAATTCATTTGATTTTGTTTCCATTCTTCACCTAATTTAAAGTATATTAGCAACTGCCTAAATTCTCTACTTTTGCAGAATTAAAATCAGGCAGTTCTTAGTTAAGTTTACTAACATAATTGTCTATTGCACATTTTAAAGGATTCAGTTAATTTTAACTCATATTTCTTCCTGGTTTTAATTCTGAAAAATTTCAAACTATGGAAAAGTTAAAACAACATTCAGAACAAAAACACCCATATATCCTTTGCCTACATCCTCCAAATATTAACATTTTCTGAGATGGCTTTATCTCTGCATCTGTATGTGTGCACACATAACACATACGTGCATATGCATACAAATATACTTCTTTTATTTATTTTTTATTAAGGTATCATTGATATACACTCTTATGAAGGTTTCACATGATCAACATTGTAGTTACTACATTCACCCACATTATCAAGTCCCCCTGCATCCCATTGCAGTCACTGTCCATCAGTGTAGTAAGATGCCACAGAGTCACTACTTGTCATCTCCCTGCTATACTGTCTTCCCCATGACCCACCCACACCATGTGTGCCAATCATAATGCCCTTCAATACCCTTCTCCCTCCCTCCACACCCATCCTCCCCCACCCCTCTCTTTGGTAACCGCAAGTCCCTCATGGAGTTTGTGAGTCTTCTGCTGTTTTGCTTCAGTTTTGCTTTGTTGTTATACTCCATAAATGAGTGAAATCATTTGATACTTGTCTTACTCCATCTGGCTTATTTCACTGAGTATATACCCTCCAGCTTCATCCATGTTTGTTGCAAATGGGAGGATTTGTTTTTTTATGACTGAATAATATTCTATTGTGTATATGTGCCACCTCTTCTTTATCCATTCATCTACCAATGCACACTTAGGTTGCTTCCATGTCCCTACTGTTGCAATAAACATAGGGAGCATGTGTCTTTTTGAATCTGTGATCTTGTTTTCTTTGAGTAAATTCCTAGGAGTGGAATTCCTGGGTCAAATGGTATTTCTTTTTTGGATTTTTGAGGAACCTCCATATTGCATTCCACCATGGTTGAACTAATTTACATTCCCACCAGCAGTGTAGGAGGGTTCCCCTTTCTCTGCATCCTCACCAGCATTTGTTGTTCCTTGTCTTTTGAATGTTGGCCATCCTCACTGGTGTGAGGTGATATCTCATTGTGGTTTTAATTTGCATTTCCCTGATAATTAGCGATTCAGAGCATCTTTTCATGTGCCTGTTGACCATATGAATTTCTTCTTTGGAGAATTGCCTGTTCATATCCTCTGCCCATTTTTTAATAAGGTTTTTGCTTTTTGGGTGTTGAGGCATGTGAGTTCTTTATATATTTTGGATGTTAACCCCTTGTTGGATATGTCACTTAAAATATATTCTCCCATACTGTAGGATGCCTTTTTGTTTTGCTGATGGTGTCCTTTGCTGTACAGAAGCTTTTTAGCATGATGTAGTCCTATTTGTTCATTTTTGCTTTTGGTTACCTTGCCTGAGGAGATGCATTCAGAAAAAAGTCACTCATGTTTATATTCAAGAGATTTTTGCCTGTGTTTTCTCCTGAGAGTTTTATGGTTTCATGACTTACGTTCAGGTCTTTGATCCATTTCGAGTTTACTTTTCTGTATGGAGTTTGACAATAATCCAGTTTCATTCACTTGCATTGTAGCTGTCCAGTTTTGCCAACACCAGTTCTTGAAGAGTCTGTCATTTCCCTATTGTATATCCATGGCTCCTTTATATGTTTGGGTTTATATCTGGGCTCTCTAGCCTGTTCCATTGGTCTATGGGGCTGTTCTTGTGCCAGTACCAAATTGACTTGAACACTGTGGCTTTCTAGTAGAGCTTGAAGTCAGGGAACGTAATCCCCCAGCTTCCTTCCAGGATAGCATTGGCTATTCAGAGTCTTTTGTGGTTCCATATGAATTTTAGAAGTATTTGCTCTAGTTTGTTGAAGAATGCTGTTGGTATTTTGATAGGGATGGCATTGAATCTGTAGATTGCTTTAGGCAGGATGGCCATTTTGACCTATCCATGAGAACAGGATGTATTTCCATTTATTAGTGTCTTCTTTAATTTCTCTGATGAGTGTCTTGTACTTTTCAGGGTATAGGTCTTTCACTTCCTTTGTTAGGTTTATTCCTAGGTATTTTGTTCTTTTTGATGCAACTGTGAATGGAATTGTTTTCCTAATTTCTCTTTCTGCTAGTTCATCATTAGTATATGGGAATGCAACAGATTTCTGTGTATTAATTTTGTATCCTGAAACTTTCCTGAATTCAGATATTCTAGTAGTTTTGGGGTGGATTCTTTAGGGTTTTTTACATACAACATCATGTCATCTGCAGGCAATGACAGCTTAACTTCTTTTACCAATCTGGATGCCTTTTTTCTTTGTGTTGTCTGATTGCTGTGGTGAGGACCTCCAGTACTATGTTGAATAAAAGTGGGGAAAGTGAGCATCCTTGTTTTGTTCCTGATCTTAAAGGAAAACTTTCAGCTTTTCGCTGTTAAGTATGATGTTGGCTGTGGGTTCGTCATATATGGCCTTTATTATGTTGAGGTACTTGCCCTCTCTACCCATTTTGTTGAGAGTTTTTATCATTAATGGATGTTGAATTTTGTTGAATGCTTTTTCAGCATCTATGGAGATGATCACGTGGTGTTTGTGGTGTATGATGTGGTGTATGATGATGGATTTTCGAATGTTGTACCATCCTTGCATCCCTGGAATAAATCCTACTTGATCATGATGGATGATCTTTTTGATGTGTTTTTGAATTCAGTTTGCTAATATTTTGTTGAGTATTTTTGCATCTATGTTCATCAGAGATATTGGTCTGTAATTTTCTTTTTTTGTGGTGTGTTTGCCTGGTTTTGGTATTAGAGTGATGTTGGCCTCGTAGAATGAGTTTGGGAGTATTACATCCTCTTCTACTCTTTGGAAAACTTTCAGGAGGATGGTTATTATGTCTTCACTAAATATTTGATAATATTCAGCAGTGAAACCATCTGGTCCAGTGTTTTGTTCTTAGGTAGGTTTCTGATTACCAGTTCAATTCCCTTTCTGGTAATTGGTCTTCAGATTTTCTGTTTCTTCCTGGGTCAGCCTTGGAAGGTTGTATTTTTCTAGAAAGTTGTCCATTTCTTGTAGGTTATCCAGTTTTTTAGCATATAATTTTTCATAGTATTCTCTCCTAATTCTTTGTATTTCTGTGGTGTCCGTAGTGATTTTTCCTTTCTCATTTCTGATTCTGTTTATGTGTGTACACTCTCTTTTTTCTTGGTAAGTCTGGCTAGGGGTTTTATCTATTTTGTTTTTTTTCTTGAAGTACTAGTTCCTGGTTTCATTGATTCTTTCTATTGTTTTGTTCTTCTCTATTTTATTTATTTCTGCTTTGATCTTTATTATGTCCCTCCTTCTACTGACTTTGGGCCTCATTTGTTGTACTTTTTAGTTTCATTAATTATGAGTTTAGACTGATCTTATGGGATTATTCTCCTCTCCTGAGGTGTAAGCCTGTATTGCAGTGTACTTCCCTCTTAGCATGGCCTTCATTGTGTCCCACAGATTTTGCGGTATTGTTATTGTTGTCATTTGTCTCCACATATTGCTTGATCTCTGTTTTTATTTGGTCATTGATCCATTGATTATTTAGGAGCATGTTATTAAGCCTCCATGTGTTTGTGGGCTTTTTTATTTTCTTTGCATAATTTATTTCTAATTTTATACCTTTTTGGTCTGAGAAGCTGGTCGGTATAATTTCTGTCTTTTTTAATTTACTGAGGCTCTTTTTGTGGCCTAGTATATGATCTATTCTTGAAAATATTCCATGTGCACTTAAGAAGATTGTGTATCCTGTTGCTTTTGGATAGAGTGTTCTGTAGATGTCCATTAAGTCCATCTGTTCTAATACGTTGTTTGGTGCCTCTGTCTTTTTACTTATTTTCTGTCTGGTTGATCTGTCCTATGGAATGAGTGGAGTGTTGAAGTCTCCTAAAATAAATGCAGTGTATTGTCTTTCCCCCTTTAATTCTGTTAGTATTTGTTTCACATATGTAGGTACTCCTATGTTGGGTGTATAGATAGGTATTTATAATGGTTATGTCCTCTTGTTGGACTGACCCCTTTATCATTATGTAATGTCCTTGTTTGTGTCTTGTTATTTTGTTTTGAAGTCAAATTTGTCTGATACAAGTACTGCAACTCCTGCTTTTTTCTTCCTTTTAGTTGAATGAAATATCTTTTCCCGTCCCTTCACTTTTAATCTGTGTATGTCTTTGGATTTGAAGTGAATCTCTTAGGCAGCATATAGTCGGGTCTTGTTTTTTTATCCATTCAGTGACTCTATATATTTTGATTGGTGCATTCAGTCCATTTACATTTAGGGTGATTATCGATAGATATGTGCTTACTGCCATTGTAGGCTTTAGAGTCATGGTTCTGAAAGGTTCAAGGGTAGCTTCTTTACTATCTGATAGTCTAACTTAACTCACTTAATATGCTATTATAAACACAATCTAAAGGATTTTTTTTTGTCCCTTCTTTTTCTTCCTCCTCCATTCTTTATATATTAGGTATCATATTCTGTACTCTTTGTGTATCCCTTAACTGACTTTTGGAGTAGTTGATACACTTTTGCATTTCTTTAGTAATTAATTGTTCTTCTTCTTTTAATGTGGTTTTATTTTCTCTGGTGACAGCTATTTAGCCTTAGCAGCACTTCCATCTATAGCAGTCCCTCCAAAATACACTGTAGAGATGGTTTGTGGGAGGTAAATTCTCTCAGCTTTTGCTTGTCTGGAAATTGTTTAATCCTTCCTTTAAATTTAAATGATAATCTTCCTGGGTAGAGCATTTTTGTTTGAGGCCCTCTGCTTCATTGCATTAAATATATCATGCCACTCCCTTCTGGCCTGTGTAAGGTTTCTGTTGAGAAGTCTCATGATAGCCTGATGGGTTTTCATTTTTATGTGATATTTTTCTCTGTCTGGCTGCTTTTAATAGTTTGTCCTTATCCTTGATCTTTGTCCTTTTAATTATATGACTTGGTGTTGTCTTCCTTGGGTCCCTTGTATTGGAAGATCTCTGCACCTCCATGGCCTGAGAGACTATCTCTTCCCCAGATTGGCGAAGTTTTCAGTAATTATTTATTCAAAGACACTTTCTATCCCTTTTTCTCTCTCTTCTGGCACCCCTTTAATGCAAATATTGTTCCATTTGGATTGGTCATACAGTTCTCTTAATATTCTTTCATTCCTAAACATCCTTTTTTCTTTCTGTGCCTCCGATTCTTTGTATTCCTGTTCTCTAATTTCTATTTCATTTACCATCTCTTCTACCTCATCTAATCTTTTAAATCCCTCCATTGTATTTTTCATTTCAGATACTGTATTTTTCAAAGTTTCTGTCTCTTTCTTGAATTCCTCCC
This sequence comes from Smutsia gigantea, assembly GCA_032199065.1. Taxonomy (NCBI): domain Eukaryota; kingdom Metazoa; phylum Chordata; class Mammalia; order Pholidota; family Manidae; genus Smutsia; species Smutsia gigantea. The sequence goes on from JAVSCE010001238.1 coordinate 50,648, forward strand.
TGAGGTCTTCAGTAGTTTTCTGTAGCACCGTGAGCATGTTTATGATTTTTATTTTGAAATCTTTCTTGGGGAGATTGGTGATTTCAGTTTCACCTGGCCCTCTTTCTGGTGTTTGTGGGATTTTCATTTGTACCAGGTTCTTTGACATTCCTTATGTTTAATGAATAATGTGGAATATAAACTTTGTGTAGGCAGTGCCCTCTAGTTCCCAGAAGCTCTACTCTGCTCAGCACCTGGAGCGATGGCGTTGGTCACAGGTGATTAGCGCTGGTGCCTGCCAGAGGAAAAAGCCCTTTCCTGATTCCTGGCTCCAGTGCCTGCCTCCACTGCCACGGCCATGGGCTGAGTGTGCAAGGAGTAGCCTCTCTGCTATGCCCCTGTAGCTGCTTTAGGCGGGACCAACCTCCGTTTGGCCTGGCGCAATCATGGGGGCATCAGGTTTGCGAGCCAGCGCCAACCTGGAGGCAGGAGTGGCAGGCTGTGTATTGAAGTGGTGGGGGGGCCTCAGGGCTGTGTTGCCAACCAGGGGGGATGGAGTGCCTGAAGCTCCTGAAAGTTCCCAACCTTCTGGAGTGAGTGGTGCACTGGGACAATTTTGTCCACCTGTCCTTTCTCCTGAGCAGTAAGCTGTGTGCAGTCTTTGTCCCTTTAGCAGCCCTCTCGCTGTTGGGAAGTCTCTCTCAGAATGCCCGCCTTTCTTTTGACCCAGATTGGCTGGTTGTGGTACCTGTTCTTCACAAGCAGCTGGAATCTCAGTCTCTTTGAGTATTCTGCCTGTCTGAACTTTCCAACCCCACTAATCTCCAAAGCATCATGTAATGTAGGTTCGTGCTCCCAGAGCAGATCTCCACTGCTGGGTGTTCACCGGTCTTAGGCCTCTACACTCTGCTCACTCCGTTTGTTTTCCTCCCTCCGTTGAGCTGGGATGGGAGAAGGGTTTGGGTCCCACTGGATCGTGGCTCTGCTACTTTAAATTTACCCTTTTCCTTGAGATCTTCTCTTTTCCCCAGATGTAGGCAGCCTGCCATAGTCTTTCCTGTCACTCTTTAAGGATTAATTGTATTTGCTATGTTTTCTTATTATATGTGGTTTTTGAGGAGGTTTCTGTCTCACTTCTCGTGCTGCCATCTTTAATCTTCTGGTGGAATCTTCCACTTTAGTTTTATTTATTTTTTTGCTGTTACCATTTGAGGTTACGTAAATGACATGGTACTTCACCTGTGAATACCTCAGCATGTATCCTTAAGAATTGTTAGGGGATTTTCCTTTGAATGTCAAAGCTAGTGGTTAGCAATAGAAATAGTTCTAAACTTTTAATTCTATAACTCTTCTTGGAACTTGGTGAAAAGAAAAAAATTAATGAACTGCCGGTGTTTGTATATAGAATTGAATGGGAGCCATGTACTATGTAGAAAGATGGAGAAATAAGGCATAGGTAGAACCCGGAAGTAATAGTGAAAAATAGTGACCAAATTTAGGATTCAGCTAGGAGTATATCATTGGCATTCTACTGGCAGATGGATTAAAACCAGTGTAGACTGCCTTCACAGAGCTGTTGGAGAAGCAGCTGGCCTTTCTAAGTCCAAGCCAGAGTTTTGAAAGACTTGCCATTGTAGCAGATCTTGTCACATCTCCAAATCTATTATGGGCCTATAGCATACTTGCCAGATAAATATCATTTCCTAACTTTTTAGTATGTTTCATGCTCACTTTCCCCTTTAAAATTTGCTGCTGAGTATTTTGATACCACTTCTCCCCCAGTATAATAAATGTGACTAAGCTAGAGCTTGGAGGAAAATTGATAACCATAAATGTGATCTCTTGGCTCTTTTAATTCCTAGGCCACAGTAACTTGTTTAAATTTAGGATATACCAACTCATAACTCATAAAACCTTCTGAAATAGGTTAAGATATTTTTAACAAACTTTTTGCTTTGGTTACTCATAACAATAAATAAAAAAAAATAAAAGTATGTTTCCTCTATAAATTCTAATTCAGAGCATTTCAACTGGTCTTTTCTATCTTAATTTTAAACAGTAAACCTAGTGCTACATTTGTTTTAAATATGAGTTTAGAATCCTAGTAGAATCTTTCCACAGTATTAACTATTACTGTGGAGTATTACTGTTAATAACTAGTGGACAGTATATATAACAGTGATTCACGTAACCAAAATTACACAAGTAAACTAGATTTGGTCTTGCGGAAACTCTTATTAGTTTGTTTAGGAAAATTATTGATATGAAAACCATTAGATAAAAGATTGTTGGGGAAGAGAATATTCTTGTGGTTGCAAAGTGTCCTTTATACAGTACAGATATATACCTCGTTTTATTGAGCTTCATAGATAATGTGTTTTTACAAATTGAGGATCGTGGCAACCCTGCATCAGTTAAGTCTATCAGCACAATTTTTCCAACATTATTTGCTCACGTCATGTCTCTGTGTCACATTTTGGTAATTGTCATATTTCAAACTTTTTCATTATTGTATTTGTTATGGTTATTTGTGATCTTTGATCTTTGATGTTACTATTGTAATTGTTTGTGGGCCCCAGAAACTGTGCCCATGTAACACATGAACTTTATTGATAAATATTGTATGTGTTCTGACTGCTCTACCAACTGGCCATTCTCCTCTCTCCCTTTCCTCAGATCTCCCTATTTAATGAGACACAGCAGTACTTAAATTAGGCCAATTAATAACCCTATAGTGGCTTCTAAGTGTTCAAGTGAAAGATTTGCACGTCTCTCGTTTTAAATCAAAAGCCAGAAATGATCAAGCTTAGTGAGAAAGGCATGTCAGAAGCTTAGTGAGATAGGCCAAAAGCTAGGCCTCTTGTGCCAATTAGCCAAGTTGTGAGAGCAAAGGAAAAGCTCTTGAAGGAAATTAAAAGTGCTATTCCAGTGAACACACACAATGGTAAGAAAGCTAAACAGCCCTACTACTGATGTGGAGAAAGCTTTAGTGGTCTTGATAGATGACCAAACCAGCTACAACATTCCCTTAAGACAGAGCCTAATCCAGAACAAGACCCTAAATAACTCTCTTCAATTCTTTGAAAGCTGAAAGAGGTGAGGAAGCTGATGAAGAAGTTTGAAACTAGCACAAATTGGTTCATGAGGTTTAGGAAAAGAAGTCATCTCCATAAAATAGAGGTACAAGGTGAAGCAACAGTGCTGATGTAGAAGCTGCAGCGAGTTATTGAGGAGATCTAGCTCAAATAATGAATGAATGTGGCTACACTGAACAGTAGATTTTCAATGTAGAAACAGCCTTATATTGGAAGCCTTATATGCCATCTAGGACTTAAATAACTACACAGAAGTCAATGCCTGGCCTCAAAGATTCAAAGGACAGGCTGACTGTCCTATTAGGGGCTAGTGCAGCTGGTGACTTTTAGTTGAAGCCAATACTCTTGACCATTCTGAAAATCCTAGAGACATTCGATTTGTGCTAAACGTACTCAGCCCAAAAAGCCTGGATGACAGCACATCTATTTATTACATGGTTTACTGAATATTTTAAGCCTACTCTTGAGACCTACTGCCCAGAAAAAGATTTCTTTCAAAATATTATGCTCATTGACAATGCACCTGGTCACCCAAGATCTCTGATGGAGATGTACTATGAGATTAAATACTGGTTTTATGCTTGATAGCATAACATCCATTTTGCAGCCCATGGATCAGAGTCATTTCAACTTTCAAGTCTTATTAAGAAATACATTTGTAAGGCTGTGGCTGCCACAGATAGTGATTCCTCTGATGGAACTTGGCAAAGTAAATTGAAAAACTTCTGGAAAAGATTCACCATTCTAGATGCCATTAAGAACATTCATAATTCATGGGAAGAAGTCAAAATACCAACATTAACAGGAGTTTGAAAGAAGCTGATTCCAAGCCTCATGGTTGACTTAGAGGAGTTTGAGACTTCAGTGAAAGAACTGCAAAAGTGGTGGAAATAGTACAAGAACTAGAACTAGTAGTGGAGCCTGAAGATGTGACTGAATTGTTGCAATTTTAGGATAAAACTTTAAAGAATAAGGAGTTGCTTCTTATGGATGAGCAAAGAAAGTGGTTTCTTGAGGTGAATCTGCTCCTGGTGAAGATGCTATGAAGATTGTTGAAATAAAACAAAGGATTTAGAATATTATGTAAGTGCCATTAATGTTCTTATTATTCTTAATGGCATCTAGTTGATAAAACAGTGGCAGAGTTTGAGAAGATTGGATCCAATTTTGAAAGATGTTCTACTCTGGGTAATACAGCATCCAATAGTATTGTAGGCTACAGAGCAAATTTCGATGTCTTATTTTAAGAAATTGCCACAGGCACCCCAGCCTTCAGCAGCCACCACCCTGATCAGTCAGCAGCCCCAACACTGAGGCAAGAGCCTCCACCAACAAAAAGGTTATTACTTGTTGAAAGCTCAGGTGATGGTTAGCATTTTTTTAGCAATAACGTATTTTTTTAATTATGATATGTACATTGATTTTTAGACATACTGCTAATGCACACTTAATAAACTACAGCATCATGTAAACATAACTTCTATATGTAGTGGAAAACCAAAAGATTAATTTGACTCATTTTATTGCAATATTCGCTTTATTGCAGTGGTCTTCAAATGAATCCAAAATACATCTGAGGTATATCTTGTACTTAGAAAAGATAAAGGTGCCTCACAATGAAGAGAACTAGCAGTCAGCTGCCTTTAACAGAGTGAGCACCTGTAATGGGAGTCAACAGTCTGACATTTGTGTATCTCGTGGTGTGATGCAATAAGAAATACACATCTACCTGATGAAGGGGGTAGTGTAATCACCATATTACTCATTTAATTGTAGATTAATGATATCAAAATAAACTTAAACAAACAAATAAATAAAAACCTGAAAAAAAAGAAATACACATCTGCTATAATTTGATTTTTGCCAAAAATATTTAATACTGATTCTAATGAGGAAATAGACAAATCCAGAATGTGGGACATAATATAAAACAACTGCCTGGACTCTTAAAAAAAATAAAAGTCAACATCATGAAGAACAACAACAAATAAGGCAGAGTGAATGCTTAGAGTACATTAAAGAGAAAAGGTATAGCTCTTGATTGGATCCTTGTGAGAAAAAGCAATGAAAGACACATTGAGGACAGGGAAATTTTGAGGGCAAACAGGGAAATGGGAACTGTATATTAGGTGATACTGAATTAGTGTTTATTTTTTAAGACTTGATAATGATATTATGGTTAAGTAGAATTAGGAGGAATATCCTTGATCTCAAACAATGGATTCTTGAGTATTTAAGGGTAAACTGTTAAAATGTCTACAACTTACTTTTAAATGATTCAGGTAGAAAAAAGGGTATAAAAAGGAAAGCAAATGTGGCAAGATGGTAGTAGTTAATAAATCTATATGAAGGATCAGGTGTTTATTGTTGTATTTTAATTTTTCCATGGGCTTAAAATTTTTTCAAAATTCAAAGTTGGAAGATTTAAAAACAGAAAAGCAGTAATAGTTATTCAAATATTTATATTCCATGGGCTTTATTTTCATCTAGTCCCTTGATGAATCTATTTTATTTTTTCCCCTTTGAGGTTCTTATCAGAATTGTTTTTTCTTGCAATGAAAATCATGAAAAAAATCAGACGTGATTATAAAATGACTTTTATTCACACTTGCTCTTTTTTGCCTTTTAACTTTTAATCTCTCTTCAGAATCCATCTACCGCCGAGGTGCACGCCGCTGGAGAAAGCTCTATTGTGCAAACGGCCACACTTTTCAAGCCAAGCGGTTCAACAGGGTCTGTTAAATGTTGCTAATTAAAGACATCTATTTTTGCCCTCTCTATGATGAAAGAAATGTCATCTTGTTATTCCCTTAAATAATTAAGTAGGGTGACCTAATGTTCCCAGTTTGCCTGGGCAGTACATGTGTTATCTTGGGGTAATATTTTTTTAAATTAAGGTATCATTGATATACAATCTTATGAAGGTTTCACACGAGCAACATTGTGGCTACTACATTCACTCATATTATCAAGTCCGCCCAGACCAAAGCCTTTGCAGTCACTGTCCATCAGCGTAGTAAGATGCAGTAGAGTCACTATTTGTCTTCTCTGTGCTGTACTGCCTTCCCATGCCCTCCCTACATTATGTGTGCTAATCATAAAACCCCTTGATCCCCTTCTTCCTCCCTCCCCACCCGCCCTCCCTACCCCCTTTCCCTTTGGTAACCACTAGTGTTTTGGGGTAATTTTTAATAGCATCTCCTTTCACTCTTAAAAATGTTCCAGATGGATTGATTAATTCTGTGCTTCCTCTGGCTATAAGAAAATTGGATTTTTTAAAATATAAATCCAGACAGCCAGGAAATAAGCAAGGTTTGTTTTTTTTTTGCAAGCCATTTAATGTTGTGATTTTAATTTTCACTTTTTAGAAAAAAGTCATTGCAAATAACATCTATCTTTTACTATGTACCAGGCACTTTTGCAATGCTTGACATACATTGACTCATTTAATTCTTGCAACAATCTTGTGGAGTTAGGTAGTACATATTTACATTTTTTAGATGAAAAATTGAGGTGTAGGGCAGTTAAATAACTAGCCTAAGATGACACACCAAGTAAGTCACAGCCAACGTTTGAAAGCAGTCTTTTTCCACAAGTCCATGTTTTTAACTATTCTTGATAACTACAAACTTATAGAGTCCATTTCCATTCTAAAACTAGTGCCATATTCTGAATTCATTAATATAAATAAAAGCTACCACGTGAGGTTCCCAATCTCTTATTCCCAGTAGCACTGAAATTCAAAAAACTTTGAAATGGAAAGTCACTTTTGGCCTTGCTCCATAAGAAAGCAGGGCTTTGGTTTGACCTCTGAACAGTCTGGAAGGTTTATGCTTGCTTAGGAGTCCTTTCACAGCTTTTTCTGCCGTGATTTTCAACTTTAACTCAGTTTTCCTATTTTCATTATTCTGAACTTAATTATGTGAAGACTGAAAATTCTTGGACTTTTAACAGAAAACAACATGGTTGCAAATTTCACTGTTTCTTTAAAACAAGCTGTCTTCCTGTTTATTTTTCCCTGACCATCATAGCTTTGGAAAAGTTAGAGAAAAAAGCTACTTATTTTCACTATTTTATGAACAAACTTGGGAAATGAGTATAACCTTACTTTTCTTAATTAAATACTGTTTAATTACTGTTTCCAGCGTGCCCACTGTGCCATCTGCACTGACCGAATATGGGGACTTGGACGTCAGGGATATAAGTGCATCAACTGCAAACTACTGGTTCATAAGAAGTGCCACAAACTTGTCACAATTGAGTGTGGACGGCATTCTTTGCCACCGGTAAGATACACTTGTCTGTTTTTCTTTTTTTCAATAAAGCTTTTTAAATTACACTACTAGAACCAAGGGCTAAAATACGGAGGTGTTAAGGAATCATATCTCAACAGTGTTGTTACAGAATGTGGGTAGGAATACTTTATAGTCCACTTAACATACTGTGAATTTTGGAATTTTATTACAAATTTGTTTGTAGGGTATAGTTAACTTCTTTGTTCAATCTGCTACAAAATCCTTCAGTCCAAATTAGGAAGATGATTTAGGGAGAATCTTTTTAAGAGATTTTTTTTTTCTCTTCTTTAAGCTAAACTCAGTTTACAGCTCTCATTATTCTAGCATCCACACTAAGCAGAGAACAGGTAAGAAGAGTCAGAAGCTTCATGTTTGCTATTTGAAGTGTGAGATTACTGATGGTTTTTGCATTTAAAAACTTTCACTTTTTATTTAAAATATATAATTAAAACATGTTCATTGTAGAAAAATAGAGAATACAGATGAATAAAGAAAAATAAAAATCCCCCATAAAATCTGCCATGTAAGGTAATTGTCACTTGGTGTCTATCCATCGAGATCTTTTTCTGTGCAAATTTATATGCATAAAACATTTAAAATTTTTCTAAATGCAAAATTTTAAAACATATATACAGCAGCAGATGGAACACTATAATGAACTTCCATATACCAGTCACCCAGCTCCAGTAGTTATCAACTTATGCCCAGTCTTGTTTCATTTTACACCATCCATTTAGCCTACCCTCACCGTGTATTATTTTGAAACAAATCCCAAACATATTTCAGTATGTAACTCTAAAACATAAGGCTTCCTAAAAAAAATAAAAGTCAAATTCCTCATATCAGATGTCCATCCAAGCAATGTTCAAAATTTCACTTGTCTCATAAACGATACAATTTTAAATTTGTATTATGCATCAGGATCTAAATGAAATCCTATTTGTAATTGACTGATATTTATCATAGAAATATTTTAATTTACTGAATCCTCCAAACTGCTCTCTTTTCCTTTACAATTTAATTGTAGAAGAAGCATATTGTCATTTGAAATGTTGCAGAAAATTTCTCTTTGCTTCTCTTAAAATGTTCCCATGTCTATTTTCTGTATATTGTAGTTGGATCTAGAGGTTTGATTAGATTCTAGTTTTTGGTTTTTTTGTGGGTTATTTTTGAGACTCCTTCATAGCGCCTGGACTGTTTATCCATCAGAAGGCACATACTGCTTGGCTATGTTTTATGTTTCTTTTAAAATAATTTATTATGGTATCATTAATCTACATTTAGGTGTGCAATATCATGGTTATTAAACTACCCCCTTCATCAGGTCCCCCCCACCAACCCCATTACAGTCACTGTCCATCAGCGTAGTGACATGCTATAGAATCACTAATTGTCTTCTCTGAGTTGTACAGCCTTCCCCATGCCCCCCAACATTACATCAGCTAATCGTAATGCCCTTTTTTCCCCCTTGTCCCTCGCTTCCCACCCATCCTCCGCAGTCCCTTTCCCTTTGGTAACTATTAGTCCGTTCTTGGGTTCTGTGAGTCTGCTGCTGTTTTGTTCCTTCAGTTTTTTTCTTTGTTCTTACACTCCACATATGAGTGAAATCATTTGATACTTGTCTTTTTCGGCTTGGCTTATTTCACTGAGCATAATACCCTCTAGCTCCATCCATGTTGTTGCAAATGGTAGGATTTGTTTTCTTCTTATGGCTGAATAATATTCCATTGTGTATATGTACCACATCTTCTTTATCCATTCATCTACTGATGGACACTTAGGTTGCTTCCATTTCTTGGCTATTGTAAATAGTGCTGCGATAAACATAGGGGTGCATCTGTCTTTTTCAAACTGGGCTGCTGCATTCTTAGGGTAAATTCCTAGGAGTGGAATTCCTGGGTCAAATGGTATTTCTATTTTGAGTTTTTTGAGGAACCTCCATACTGCTTTCCACAATGGTTGAACTAATTTGCAGTCCCACCAGCAGTGTAGGAGGGTTCCCTTTGCTTCACATCCTCGCCAACATTTGTTCTTTGTGTTTTGGATGTTGGCCATCCTCACTGGTGTGAGGTGATATCTCATTGTGGTTTAAATTTGCATTTCTCTGATGATTAGCGATGTGGAGCATCTTTTCATGTGTCTGTTGGCCATCTGAATTTCTTCTTTGGAGAAGTGTCTATTCATGTCCTCTACCCATTTCTTAATTGGATTATTTGCTTTTTGTTTGTCAAGGTGCATGAGTTCTTTATATATTTTGGATGTCAACCCCTTATCGGATACGTCATTTATGAATATATTCTCCCATACTGTAGGAAGTCTTTTTGTTCTACTGATGGTGTCCTTTGCTGTACAGAAGCTTTTCAGCTTGATATAGTCCCACTTGTTCATTTTTGCTTTTGTTTCCCTTGCCCGGGGAGATATGTTCATGAAGAAGTCGCTCATGTTTATGTCTAAGAGATTTTTGCCTATGTTTTTTTCTAGGAGTTTTATGGTTTCATCTTTGGTCCACCTTGAGTTTACCTTTGTGTATGGGGTTGGACAGTAGTCCAGTTTCATTCTCTTACATGTAGTAGCTGTCCAGTTTTTCCAACACCAGCTACTGAAGAGGTTGTCATCTCCCCATTGTATATCCAAGGCTACTTTATCAAATATTAATTGACTGTGTATGTTTGCGTTAATGTTTGGACTTTCTATTCTGTTCCATTGGTCTGTGGGTCTGTTCTTGTGCCAATACCAAACAAATTGTCTTGATTACTGAGGCTTTGTAGTAGAGCTTGAAGTCAGGGAGCGTAATTCCCCCTGTTTTATTCCTTCTTCTCAGGATTGCTTTGGCTATTTGGGGTCTTTTGTGGTTCCATATGAATTTTAGAATTATTTGTTCCAGTTCATTGAAGAAAGCTGTTGGTATTTTGATAGGGATTGCGTTGAATCTGTAGATTGCTTTACGTAGTATAGCCATTTTGACAATATTTATTCTTCCTAGCCAAGAGCATGGGATGCATTTCCATTTGTTAGTGTCCTCTTTAATTTCTCTTAGGAGTGTCTTGTAGTTTTCAGAGTACAGGTCTTTCACTTCCTTCATTAGGCTTATTCCTAGGTATTTTATTCTTTTTCATGCACTTGTGAATGAAATTGTTTTCCTGATTTCTCTTTCTGTAGCTCATTGTTAGTGTATAGGAAAGCAACAGATTTCTGTGTGTTAATTTTGTATCCTGCAACTTTGCTGAATTCAGATATTAGTTCTAGTAGTTTTGGAGTGGAGTCTTTAGGGTTTTTTATGCACAATATCATGTCATCTGCAAATAGTGACCATTTGACTTCTTCTTTACCAATCTGGATGCCTTGTATGTCTTTGTTTTGTCTCATTGCCGTAGCTAGGACCTCCAGTACTGTGTTGAATAACAGTGGAAAGAGTGGGCATCCCTGTCTTGTTCCCAATCTTAGATGAAAAGCTTTCAGGTTCTCATTGTTCAGTATGATGTTAGCTATGGGTTTGTCATATATGGCCTTTATGATGTTGAGGTACTTGCCATCTATACCCATTTTGTTGAGAGTTTTTATCATGAATGGGTGTTGAATTTTGTCAAATGCTTTTTCAGCATGTATGGAGATGATCATGTGGTTTTTGTTCTTCTTTTTGTTGATGTGGTGGATGATGTTGATAGATTTTCAAATGTACCATCCTTGCATCCCTGGGATGAATCCCACTTGATCATGGTGTATGATCCTTTTGATGTATTTTTGAATTCAGTTTGCTAATATTTTGTTGAGTATTTTTGCATCTACGTTCATTAGGGATATTGGTTTGTAATTTTGGTTTTTGGTGAGGACTTTGCCCGGTGTTGGTATTAGAGTGATGCTGGCTTCATAGAATGAGTTTGGAAGTACTCCCTCCTCTTCTATTTTTTAAAAAACTTTAAGGAGAATGGCTGTAATTTCTTCTCTATATGTCTGGTAGAATTCAGAGGTGAATCCATCTGGCCCGGGGCTTTTGTTCTTGGGTAGTTTTTTGATTACCGATTCAATTTCGTTACTGGTGATTGGTCTGTTTAGTTTTTCTGTTTCTTGCTTGGTCAGTCTTGGAAGGTTGTATTTTTCTAAGAAGTTGTCCATTTCTTCTATCTTTTCCAGCTTGTTAGCATATAGATTCTCATAGTATTCTCTTATAATTCTTTGTATTTCTGTGGCGTCCGTTGTGATTTTTCCTTTCTAATTTCTGATTCTGTTCATGTGTGTAGATTCTCTTTTTCTCTTAATAAGTCTGGCTAGGGGTTTATCTATTTTGTTTATTTTTTCAAAGAACCAGCTCTTGGTTTCATTGATTATTTTCTGTTGTTTTATTCTTCTCAATTTTATTTATTTCTTCTTTAATCTTTATTATGTCCCTCCTTCTGGTGACTTTGGGCCCCATTTGTTCTTCTTTTTCCAATTTCAGTAATTGTGTCTTTAGACTATTCACTTCAGATTGTTCTTCCTTCTTTAAATAGGCCTGGATTGCAGTATACTTTCCTCTTAGAACTGCCTTTTCTGCATTCCACAGAAGTTGCGGCTTTGTGTTGTTGTTGTCATTTGTCTCCATATATTGTTTGATCTCTGTTTTAATTTGGTCCTTGACCCATCGATTACTTAGGAGAATGTTGTTAAGTCTCCATGTATTTGTGAGCCTTTTTGTTTTCTTTCTACAATTTATTTCTAGTTTTATATCTTTGGGATCTGAGAAGTTGGTTGGTAGAATTTCAATATTTTTGAATTTACTGAGGTTCTTTTTGTGGCCTAGAATGTGGTCTACTCTGGAAAATGTTCCATGTGCACTTGAGAAGAATGTGTATCCTGTTGCTTTTGGGTGTAGCGCTCTGTAGATGTCTGTTAGGTCCATCTGTTCTAGTGTGTTCTTCAGTGCCTCTGTGTCTTTACTTATTTTCTGTCTGGTTGATCTGTCCTTTGGAGTGAGTGGTGTGTTGAAGTCTCCTAAAATAAATGCATTGCTTTCTATTTCCTCTTTTAATTCTGTTAGTATTTGTTTCACATATGCCGGTGCTCCTGTGTTTGGTGCATATATATTTAAAATTGTTATATCCTCTTCTTGGACTGACCCCTTTATCATTATGTAATGTCCTTCTTTATCTCTTGCTACTTTCTTCGTTTTCAAGTCTATTTTGTCTGATACAAGTACTGCAACACCTGCTTTTTTCTCCTTGTTGTTTGCATGAAATATCTTTTTCCATCCCTTCACCTTTAGTCTGTGTATATCTTTGGGTTTGAGGTTAGTCTCTTGTAAACAGCATATAGATGGGTCTTGCTTTTTTATCCATTCTAGTACTCTGTGTCTTTTTTTTTTAGTTTATTTTGATATCATTAATCTACAGTTGAATGAGTAATATTATGGTGATTACACTACCCCCTTCATCAGGTTCCTCCCCCCCCAACCCCATTGCAGTCACTGTCCATCAGCTTAGTGAGATGCCGTAGAGTCACTACTTGTCCTCTCTGGGTTGTACAGCCCTCCCCGTGCCCCCCAAACATTACATCTGCTAATCATAATGTCCCTTCTTCCCCTTTACCCCTCCCTTCCCACCCATCCTCCCGAGTCCCTTTCCCTTTGGTAACTATTTGTCCGTTCTTGGGTTCTGTGAGTCTCCTGCTGTTTGTTCCTCCAGTTTTTTTTTTCCCTTAGTTCTTATACTCCACATATGAGTGAAATCATTTGGTATTTGTTTTTTTCAGCTTGACTTATTTCACTGAGCATAATACCTTCTAGCTCCATCCATGATGTTGCAAATGATAGGATTTGTTTTCTTCTTATGGCTGAATAATATTCCATTGTATATGTGTACCACATATTCTTTATACATTCATGTACTGATGGACATTTAGGTTGCTTCCATTTCTTGGCTATTGTAAATAGTGCTGCGATAAACATAGGGGTGCATCTGTCTTTTTCAAACTGGGCTGCTGCATTCTTAGGGTAAATTCCTAGGAGTGGAATTCCTGGGTCAAATGGTATTTCTATTTTGAGTTTTTTGAGGAACCTCCATACTACTTTCCACAATGGTTGAACTAATTTGCAGTCCCACCAGCAGTGTAGGAGGGTTCCCTTTTCTCCACATCCTCGCCAACATTTGTTGTTGTTTGTGTTTTGGATGTTGGCCATCCTCACTGGTGTGAGGTGATATCTCATTGTGCTTTTAATCTGCATTTCTCTGATGATTAGTGATGTGGAGCATCTTTTCATGTGCCTGTTGGACAACTGAATTTCTTCTTTAGAGAAGTGTCTATTCTTGTCCTCTGCCCATTTTTTAATTGGATTATTTGCTTTTTGTTTATTGAGGTGCTTGAACTCTTTATATATTTTGAATGTCAACCCCTTATTGGATGTGTCATTTATGAATATATTCTCCCATACTGTAGGAAGTATTTTTGTTCTACTGATGGTGTCCTTTGCTGTACAGAAGCTTTTCAGCTTGATATAGTCCCACTTGTTCATTTTTGCTTTTGTTTCCCTTGCTCGGGGAGATATGTTCATGAAGAAGTCGCTCATGTTTATGTCCAAGAGCTTTTTGACTATATTTTTTTCTAAGAGTTTTATAGTTTCATGACTTACATTCAGGTCTTTGATCCACCTTGAGTTTACCTTTGTGTATGGGGTTAGACAGTAGTCCAGTTTCATTCTCTTACATGTAGCTGTCCAGTTTTTCCAACACCAGCTGCTGAAGAGGCTGTCATCTCCCCATTGTATATCCAAGGCTCCCTTTATCAAATATTAATTGACTGTATATGTTTGGGTTCATGTTTGGATTTTCTATTCTGTTCCACTGGTCTGTGGGTCTGTTTTTGTGCCAATACCAAATTGTCTTGATTACTGTGGCTTTGTAGTAGAGCTTGAAGTAGGGGGCGTAATTCCCCCTGTTTTATTCCTGCTTCTCAGGATTGCTTTGGCTATTCGGGGTGTTTTGTGGTGCCATATGAATTTTAGAAGTATTTGTTCCAGTTCATTGAAGAAAGCTGTTGGTAGTTTGATAGGGATTGCGTTGAATCTGTAGATTGCTTTACGTAGTATAGCCATTTTGACAATATTTATTCTTCCTAGCCAAGAGCATGGGATGCATTTCCATTTGTTAGTGTCCTCTTTAATTTTTCTTAGGAGTGTCTTGTAGTTTTCAGAGTACAGGTCTTTCACTTCCTTCATTAGGCTTATTCCTAGTTATTTTATTCTTTTTCATGCATTTGTAAATGAAATTGTTTTCCTGATTTCTCTTTCTGTAGCTCATTGTTAGTGTATAGGAAAGCAACAGATTTCTGTGTGTTAATTTTGTATCCTGCAACTTTGCTGAATTCAGATATTAGTTCTAGTAGTTTTGGAGTGGAGTCTTTAGGGTTTTTTATGCACAATATCATGTCATCTGCAAATAGTGACCATTTGACTTCTTTACCACTCTGGTTGCCTTGTATGTCTTTGTTTTGTCTCATTGCCGTAGCTAGGACCTCCAGTACTGTGTTGAATAACAGTGGAGAGAGTGGGCATCCCTGTCTTGTTCCCAATCTTAGATGAAAAGCTTTCAGGTTCTCATTGTTCAGTATGATGTTAGCTGTGGGTTTGTCATATATGGCCTTTATGATGTTGAGGTACTTGCCCTCTATACCCATTTTGTTGAGAGTTTAAATCATGAATGGATGCTGAATTTTGTCAAATGCTTTTTCAGCATGTATGGAGATGATCATGTGGTTTTTGTTCTTCTTTTTATTGATGTGGTGGATGATGTTGATGGATTTTCAAATGTTGTACCATCCTTGCATCCCTGGGATGATTCCCACTTGATCATGGTGTATGATCCTCTTGATGTATTTTTGAATTCGGTTTGCTAATATTTTGTTGAGTATTTTTGCATCCATGTTCATCAGGGATATTGGTCTGTAATTTTCTTTTTTGGTGAGGTCTTTGCCCGGTTTTGGTATTAGAGTGATGCTGGCTTCATAGAATGAGTTTGGAAGTATTCCCTCCTCTTCTATTTTTTGGAAAACTTTAAGGAGAATGGGTGTTATTTCTTCTCTATATGTCTGGTAGAACTCAGAGGTGAATCCATCTGGTCCGGGGTTTTGTTCTTGGGTAGTTTTTTGATTACCGATTCTATTTCGTTGCTGGTGATTGGTCTGTTTAGTTTTTCTGTTTCTTGCTTGGTCAGTCTTGGAAGGTTGTATTTTTCTAAGAAGTTGTCCATTTCTTCTATGTTTTCCAGCTTGTTAGCATATAGATTCTCATAATATTCTCTTATAGTTCTTTGTATTTCTGTGGGATCCGTCGTGATTTTTCCTTTCTCATTTCTGATTCTGTTTATGTGTGTAGATTCTCTTTTTCTCTTAATGAGTCTGGCTAGGGGTTTATCTATTTTGTTTATTTTTTCAAAGAACCAGCTCTTGGTTTCATTGATTTTTCTATTGTTTTGTTCTTCTCAATTTTATTTATTTCTTCTCTGATCTTTATTATGTCCCTCCTTCTGGTGACTTTGGGTCTCATTTGTTGTTCTTTTTCCAATTTCAGTAATTGTGTCTTTAGAGTATTCATTTGGGAATGTTTTTCTTTCTTTAGATAGCCCTGGATTGCAATATACTTTCCTCTTAGAACTGCCTTTGCTGCGTCCACAGAAGCTGTGGCTTTGTGTTGTTGTTGTCATTTGTCTCCATATACTCTTTGATTTCTGTTTTGATTTGGTCATTGACCCATTGATTAATTAGGAGAATGTTGTTAAGTCTCCATGTATTTGTGAGCCTTTTTCTTTTCTTTCCAAAGTTTAATACCTTTATGACCCGACAAGTTGGTTGGTATAATTTCAATATTTTCTATTTTACTGAGGTTCTTTTTGTGGCCTAGTATGTGGTCTATTCTGGAAAATGTTCCATGTGCACTTCAGAAGAGTGTGTATCCCGTTGCTTTTGGGTGTAGAGTTCTGTAGATGTCTGTTAGGTCTATCTGTTCTAGTGTGTTGTTCAATGCCTCTGTGTCCTTACTTATTTTCTGTCTGGTTGATCTGTCCCTTGGAGTGAGTGGTGTGTTGAAGTCACCTAAGATGAATGCATTGCTGTCTATTTCCTCCTTTAATTCTGTTAGTATTTGTTTCACAAGTGCCGGCGCCCCTGTGTTGGGTGCATATATATTTAAAATGGTTATATCTTCTTGTTGGATTGACCCCTTTATCATTATGTAATGTCCTTCTTTATCTCTTGCTACTTTCTTCGTTTTGAAGTCTATTTTGTCTGATACAAGTACTGCAACACCTGCTTTTTTCTCTTTGTTGTTTGCATGAAATATCTTTTTCCATCCCTTCACTTTTAGTCTGTGTATATCTTTGGATTTGAGGTGCGTTTCTTGTAGGCAGCATATAGATGGGTCTTGCTTTTTTATCCATTCTGTTACTCTGTGTCTTTTGATTGGTGCATTCAGTCCATTTACGTTTAGGGTGATGATTGAAAGATATGTACTTATTGCCATTGCTGGCTTTAGATTTGTGGTTACCAAAGGTTCAAGGGTTGCTTCTTTACTATCTAACAATCTAACTTAACTTTCTTGTTAAGTTATTGTAAACACAGTGTGATGTTTCTTTATTTCTCTCCCTTCTTATTCCTCCTCCTCCATTCTTTATATACTAGGTGTTTTATTCTTTGCCTTTAGTTAGTTTTGGGTGGTCTGCTTTCTTTGGTATGATTTTATTTTCTCTGGTGACAGCTTTTTAGCTTTGGGAGTGCTTCCCTCTAGAGCAGTTCCTTTAAGATGTCCTGTAGAGGTGGTTTATGGGAGGCAAATTCTCTCAGCTTTTGCTTGTCTGAAAATTGTTTAATCCCGCCGTCATAATTAAATGATAATCGTGCTGGATACAATATTCTTAGTTTGAGGCCCTTCTGTTTCATTGCGTTAAATATATCATGCCATTCTCTTCTAACCTGTAAGTTTTCTGTTGAGAAGTCTGATGTTAGTCTGATGGGTTTTCCTTTGAAGGTGATCTTTTTTCTTTCTCTAGCTGCCTTTAATACTCTGTTGTTATCTTTGATCTTTGCCATTTTAATTATTATGTGTCTTGTTGTTGTCTTCCTCGGGTCCCTTGTATGAGGAGATCTGTGGGCTTCCATGGACTGCGAGACTATTTCCTTCCCCAGCATGGGGAAGTTTTCAGCATTATTTCTTCAAATACACTTTCTATCCCTTTTTCTCTCTCTTCTTCCTCTGGTACTCCTATAATGCGAATATTGTTCCTTTTGGTTTGGTCACACAGTTCTCTTAATATTCTTTCATTCCTAGAGATCCTTTTATCGCTCTCTGCCTCAGGTGCTCTGTGTTCCTGTTCTCTGATTTCTATTGCATTAACAATGTCTTGCATCTCGTCCAGTCTGCTGCTGAGCCCGTCGATGGCTTGTCTCATTTCTGCATTATCTTTCCTGATTTCCCTCACTTCCTCCCTTAGCTCTTGCATATTTCTCTGTATATTCATCAGCATGGTTATGACTTTTATTCTGAATTCTTTTACAAGAAGATGCTGCATTTCCATCTCTTCAGATTCCTTCTCAGAGGGGCTCTGAATCTTGTTGAGCTTTGTCTGTAACAATTTCCTCTGTCTTGTCATGCTGGCAGGAGTGGTCACTGGCAGGTGCCACTTATGTCAGCTGGGCTCTGGAATGGATTCCCTATGCGTGCTGTTGATGTCGCTGTTGCTCCACTAATTCGCAGCTGCAGCTGCACCATTTTTGTAGGTAGGAATGAATGGGACACTATTGTTTTCTGTATAAAGTTCCAGCGTGGTTGCTCCCTTCTTTCTGTCACTAGCGAAGGCGACCGAAGTTCCCCAGGACTTCCAGCCTACAGGGCCGAGCCCAGCGGGGCGCTGGTGTTCCCTCGTTGTGCCCCCCGCCTCTCCGAGACCGCTACAGATGGCACGCGCTTTTCTCTTGTCCCTGGGCGCTGGCTGCACTAGCGAAGGGGACCGAAGTTCCCCAGGACTTCCAGCCTGCAGGGCTGAACCCACCAGGGCGCTGGTGTTCCCTCACTGGGTCCCCTGCCTCTCCGAGACTGCTACAAATGGCCCACGCTTTTCTCTTGTCCCTGGACACTGGCTGCACGGTCCCGGCACCTTCCTGGCTCAAAACCTGCACCTTCTGCCTCTCCAATGTCTGATGCACCGTGCGATGTGTGTCAGCGCTCCCGGTGCTCCGGCGCAGACCACAGGGGCTGGTTATTTTGCGGACCTGCTCTTCCACTCCCTCCCAGCTCCGAATCCTCTCCTCCCGCCGGCGCACTGGGCTGGGTGAGTGTTCGGGTGCCGCCGGGTCGCGGGTCTGTATTTTACCTGCCTCGCGGGGTGCCGAGTCCTCCCAGGTGTGGCTGCACACTGTGCACTTTCCTGTGTGCTCTGATTTCTCTTTTAGGAATAGTTGTATTTGCTGTGTTTTCATAGATTTATATGGTTTTGGGAGGAGATTTCTGCCGCCCCGCTCACACCGCCATCTTCCCGGAAGTTTCTCTGTGTCTTTTGATTGGTGCATTCAGTCCATTTACATTTAGGGTGATTATCGGTAGATATGTACTTATTGCCATTGCTGGCTTTAGATTCGTGGTTACCAAAGGTTCAAGGGTTGCTTCTTTACTATCTGACAATCTAACTTAACTTTCTTGTTAAGTTATTGTGAACACAGTCTGATGTTTCTTTATTTCTCTCCCTTCTTGTTCTTCCTCCTCCATTCTTTATATACTAGGTGTTTTATTCTTTGCTTTTAGTGAGTATTTTGATGGTCTGCTTTCTTTGCTATGATTTTTTTTTCCTTTTGTGACATCTTTTTAGCCTTAGGGGTGCTTCCCTCTAGAGCAGTCCGTTTAAGATATCCTCTTGAGGTGGTTTATGGGAGGCAAATTCTCTCAGCTTTTGCTTGTCTGGAAATTGTTTAATCCCTCCGTCATATGTAAATGATAATGGTGCTGGATACAATATTCTTGGTTCGAGGCCCTTCTGTTTCATTACGTTAAATATATTATGCCATTCTCTTCTGGCCTGTAAGGTTTCTGTTGAGAAGTCTGATGATAGTGTGATGGGTTTTCCTTTGTAGGTGATCTTTTTTCTCTCTCTAGTGCCTTTAATACTCTGTCCTTATTTTTAATCTTTGCTGTTTTAATTATTATGTGTCTTGGTGTTGTCTTCCTTGGGTCCCTAGTGTTGGGCGATATGTGGGCTTCCGTGATCTGAGTGACTTATTTCCTTCCCCAGCATGGGAAAGTTTTCAGCAATTATTTCTTCAAAGACATTTTCTATCCCTTTTTCTCTCTCTTCTTCCTCTGGCACTCCTATAATGTGAATATTGTTCTGTTTGGATTGGTCACACAGTTCTCTTAATATTCTTTCATTCCTAGAGATCCTTTTATCTCTCTCTGTCTCAGCTTCTCTGTATTCCTGTTCTCTGATTTCTATTCCATTAACAGTCTCTTGCATCTCGTCCAGTCTGCTGCTAAGTCTGTCGGTTGCTTGTCTCATTTCTGCATTGTCTTTCCTCACTTCCCTCACTTCCTCCCTCAGCTCTTGCATATTTCTCTGTAGATCCATCAGTATGGTTATGACTTTTATTCTGAATTCTTTTTCAGGAAGCCTGTGCATTTCCATCCCTTCAGGCTCCCTCTCTGGGTTGTCTGGTTGATCTTAGTCTGGACCATATTCTCCTGTCTTTTCCTGGCGATAGAAGTGGTTGCTGGTTTGTGCCATGTATGTCAGCTGGTCTCTTTAAGACTAAAAAAAGAAGAAGAAAGGAGAAGAAAAAGAAAAAAGAGAAAGAAAAGAGAAAAAAAACACCAAAAAAAAAGATGCCCACCATGAGTAGATTCTGTGAGGATGCTGTAGGTGGCTCTGTTGCTCCACTGTTCCGCAGTCGCAGTTGCCCCACTCCGCAGGGCCCTTTGTAGCTCTGGCCGGGGCTGGAACAAATGGGAGGCTGCTGATCTGTGTGGGATGTCTCAGTGCAGCTGCTTTTTCCCAGTCACCAGCCAAGGAGTCCGGAATTCCCCAGGACTCCCAGCCTGCTGGGCTGAGTGTGCTGGGACCATCCTGCTCCTCCGTTGGCCTGCTCCTCCGTTTGGCCCCATCTCTTTAAGCCCACTAAAAAAAGCATGCGCTTGTCTTTTGTCCCGGGGAGCTGGCTGTGAGGACCCAGTGTGTTCCCTGGCTCAGATCCTGCACCCTTTGCTCTTTCCAATCTCCGATACACCGCGCGATGTGTGTCAGTGCTCCCGGCGCAGATCACCAGGGCTGGTTATGTCGCAGGCCTGTACTTCCACTCCCTCCCGGCTCTGAATCCTCTCCTCCTGCCAGTGCACTGGGGTGGGGGAGTGCTCGGGTCCCGCTGGGACACGGCTCCATATCTTACCCATCTCACGGGTTGCCGAGTCCTCTCAGGTGTAGGTGCAGGCTGGGTGCTGTCCTGTATCTTCTGGTTTCTCTTTTAGGAATAGTTGTATTTGTTGTATTTTCATAAATATATATGGTTTTGGGAGGAGATGTCTGCCGCCCTGCTTACGCTGCCATCTTTCTGCTGTGTTTTATGTTTAACAAAGTTGAGATCATATATACTGTTTTCTAACTCATTTTTCTCTCTGAGCAATATATTTTGGTTATCTTTATCTATACCCTCATCATTTTTAGGATAATATTTTGTTATATATCTGTATCATAATTTACTTAACCTGTTTCCCATGATTGAATATTTAAGTTGTTTTCTAAATTTTCCTATAAAGAAAATCATAATGAACTTTCCAGTAAATAAACCTTATTATTTCCTTAAGGATCCAGAAGTAGAATTACCGGGTCAGAGGATAAGCATTTTTAAAAAGATCTGGATGCATCTTCCCACATTGTCTTCTAGAATGATTATGCCATCATTTTTTATAGTACCTTCTTTGGACATTGTGAAAATAGGTTATTACTGGTGACTCTTTGCTATTAGGCTTACTTAGCTAGTTCGTATTAAGCTTAGGTATGGGTTTCTGGTTAAGGAGGTGAAAATCCAATCTTAAAGAAAAACAGAAGGGCAAAAATTGTAAACATAATTTATCCAGGTTATTGTTGATACTATTGACTATTAGGAGATAGAATGACTGTTTAAGTTCATGAATATAGAAGGAAAGAGGGACAGGGTTAATAAATACGTTAACATTTTATGCTAAATACATTGAAATTTCCTTCGTAAGCCTATCTTTTATGGTAGCCTTAAAATTATAACTGTATAACCAAGGCTCCTTCTCAAGTTTACTCTTTCTTGCTGGTATTAAACTTGGGTCCAAGATTAATGAATTAGTAACATTTTGGTTTGAATTAGCATTGTTCCTGATATTGTCAGTTTTTAGGAGGTATTTATTTTCCTTTTTTGGGTCACTGCCACCTTTGAGAATCATCAGAAATATGGGAAACCCACAAAATTTTAGTTTTATAGACCTGAAATCTATTTTGCAGTCTATCTCAGGACCTCAGCCAGAACTCAGATTCTAGAGACTTTTTTTGCCTAAGACTTACAGGGATTATCCAGAGCTCAAAGGAAGATAGGTAATGTAGAAGAGAAACAAACCATAGTGTATAGGAGTTTAATTTGATTTCTACTGATGATGTGAAATGAGTTATGTGTTTCTTCTGTTGTCTGTAAAATGTGATTAACATTACCACAGTCACAGGCATATTTTATAGTTTCATATAATAAAAGTAAGTTAAATATATAGTAATATAGTCTCAAATTCTTTCACATTTAAATTTTAATTTGCGGTGTCTCTTTGAAATAATGTTGTTTCTGGATTTATAGAGGTATTGGGATTTAAAAAGAATCCACTAAGTTACTGTATCTTTGGAAATATTTGTAGGAACCAATGATGCCCATAGACCAGTCGTCCATGCATTCAGAGCATGCACAGACAGGTAAGAATGATAACAGCACTAACCATTGTTAATTAACAAAGTATCATTTAAAGACTTCTTTAGGTGACTTTCTCACCCAAGTTTAAAAATGCTCTTCCCAGATAAAAGTTAGGTAACCATATTTTGTAGTAATAATACCAGTCACAGTGTTCTAATATGTACATTTGGCATTTTAAAACAAGTCAGCTACGTAAACCATAATGACTGTTTTCTCTAATTAAGATGAATTTCTTTTGAGACCTCTTTAAATTTAACAAAGCTAGTTTTTTTCAATAATGAAAAATATACTGACTTTGTGGGCCATGTTGACTATGTTTAAATGACATTTTTTTAATTAAAAGCTTTATTATCAGCAATAATTATAGGAAAGACACAGAACTGAATATAGAAAATACAGCAAAGATCATGAGTTCAAATGCCAGGTAGATAGAAAACCTTAAATATGTATCTGAGAAATACGGGGAGCAATCAGATGGGGTAGAACAACCTTATCTGGGATGAATTAAAAAAGGAAAGGCAGTGGAGTTTTTCTGGAAGGACAGAATACAGTCTTTTGTTCATGGAAGAAGCTGGTTATATGAATGCAGGCTTTTATTCCCCCAGGTAGCTTCAAGGAATAGAAGCCCAGAGTCCAGTCTTTGCCAGTTCTTTACTTGACCTATGTGGTATGGTAGTCAGGAACATTTTGTTTGAAGGAAGTGAGGAGTGAAAACCAGGACCCCTCTATCTCTGTGCCTCACTCAGACTAAAATAATTAAATAGAGTTTATGGAGTCCCCCTTATATAAGGAATTGATTAATATGTAAAGAAGAGCAATATTTTTAAAATAGCAAAAATATGTTAGAATCGGTGCATAGCTACTGATTGTTTCTTGTTCTGTTTACTGAAATAAAAATTAGGATTTAACTCCTTTACATAGTTTGTTATTAGTAGGATAGGTATTCAGTTTTAAATGATGTAGATTTATTCAGAAATAAAAACAAAAAAATCGAGAAATTTTTCAGTCAAACTCAACTTAATGGATGCTATGTTTTTCTCTCTCCCTTTTTTTTTTTAACATTTGGGTTTGGTTTTCAGTAATTCCATATAATCCTTCAAGTCATGAGAGTTTAGACCAAGTTGGTGAAGAAAAGGAGGTAAGATAATTAATTATATATTACTCTATCAGCTTTTTAATAAGATTTGACAGCTTAAAAATATGACAAATTAACTTGCTTAGATTTTAGATCATAATGGTAAAATGCAGGACTGATTTTTAATGATTCTAGGGTTTTTTTAATTTGATCTAGTAAATTACTAATTTCATTTAAATTAAATAATTTAATCGGATAACATTTTCATTTTAAGACAGCATTATCTAAAAATTCTCATGTATTTAAGAATAGTATTTAGACTGTTTAGTAGTGTTTAAAATACACTAGGGATGCTGCTTCCATTTTATGGGCTAATTTTTAATTTAAAGTATAAATTAAGCCTTTATACTTTATACTTCAATACCTTTACTTTTAACTACCACTATCTTGTTCTATTAAACATTTTATCTATTTTTAAAATAATTTTTAATTAAAATAACCAATTTTTTAAAAGCTTATAATGAAAAAGATTTATCATACCTCACACCCCACTTTGACTTCTGAGAGGTAACCCTTCTCAATAATTTCTACATGTGTTCATAATGTTCATACCTCTGCTTTTCAGTTTACTAATTTTATTTATTTATGGCCATGAAAGGTTTAGTTCACACTACCTCCTCCCTTTCCCTTCTTTTTCCAGTGTTTGATAGGTGCATTATGTTTTACTTTTGGTTACCTTTTAAAAAATGTTTTTATTATGGAATATTTCAAGCATAATAAAAGTAAGTAAAAGTGAACAGACTAGTATAACTGTATACATAACCCAATTAAAACAATTATCAATACATGGCCAGTGTTGTTTGGTGTATCCACTTCCTTCCACTTCCCTCATTCCTGTATTACCTGTTTAATCTTAGATTCCTATTCTATTTTGGTCAATACCTTTACTTGCCACTGTTTTAACACCATGGGTTATTTTTTTTCCCCCATACTTTATATAAATGTATTCACATAGTATCTATTCTTGTATATAGCTTCTTTTGCTCAATATCATGTTTGTGAGATTCAGCCATGTTTCATATAGTAGTATTGCACTTATTTTCACTGTTGTTTCAATTTATTCTGTTGATTTTTCCCTTTTATATTGGGATTATTATGATATGCTGCTATGAACATTCTTGTAACTGTTGTTTGGTGCACATATATTTCTGAGTCATGTGTATATTGAACATTAGGAGGTAATGCCATACGGTTTTCCAAAGATCTTATATCAATTTATACTTTAACCAACAATGTATGAGAGTTCAATTTCCTCTGCATCCTTGTCAACACTTTGTATAGTCTGTCTCTAATTTTAGCCAGTCTGTTGAATGTATAGTGATAGCTTATTATAGTTTTTATGTGCATTTCCTTTCTACACACCTTTTCATATATTTATTGGCCATTTGGGTATCATCTTTAATTCAGTGCCTGTTTGTCTCTCTAAAACAAATATGAGTGGTCTGCCTTTGTTGTATTGGTTTGTAGGAATTTTTGTATATTCCTACATTATTAGCCTTTTATCAGCTATATATGCCAAATATATTCTCTCACTCAATACTTATATTTTAATTCTGTGAATGGTATCTCTTGATGAACATATGTTCTTGATTTTTAAGATAGTGAAATCCATCCATCTTTCCCTTTTTGTGTAGTGCTTTTGGAACCTGTTGAAGAAATCTGTCTTTCCCAAGGCTAATGGAAATATTGAAAAGACTGTACTTTCCCTCATTACGCTGTAGAGCTATCTTTTCATCAATTATATGCCCATTACATGGTCTGATTATTACTCCTTTTTCACCTCTTTTAGCTTTCTTGAATTTTTTGCTATTCTGTTACTGATTGTTCTAGAGCTTATATCTTACATCCTTAACTTACTTAAATTCAGTACAAATTATTAATAATACTTTTACTATTTGAACATTGTAAATTCACTCACTTCCCGTTCCTGCCTTTGGTGCTATTTTTGTCATATTTTAAAATTCTGTGTGTATTTATGTGCATATTAGTGTTTTTAAACAGTTCTTACTTAGGCTTATCCAAGTTTTATTGTTTTTCTACATTCCTTCCTGTGTCTGTCCTTCCATATGAGATCTTTTTTCTTGAAGAATTCAGTATTTCCTTTAGTGAGAGCCTACTAGTGATGGATTTCCTTAGTTTTGGTTTGTCTGAAAATGGTTTTATTTCACTTTGATTTTGAAAGCTATTTTTGCAGGATATAGAATTTAGGCCCTTTGAAAATGACATTCCACTATTTCGTGGCTTCTGTTGTTTCATTCAGTCTTACTGATTCTGTGAAGGTACTGTGCTTTTGTTCTATTTGATTCTCTTTTATAGTTTCCAGTTAATTATATATAAAGTCTGTACATGGACTTATTTCTTACCAGTCCTTGCTTCCTTAACCTGCCTTATTCTGGTTTCTTTTCACTCCTATTTATACTTGTTACCAAATCAGATTATTTCTAAATATTTGTGTATGATTCTTCTTTTGAATTATTGTTCTCTTTAAGGCTTCATACTTTTTTCTGTTTTGTACTTACTAGTTTCTTAAAATTTTGTCTTTGCTTTTCTTGATACTCTTCACTTCAGAAAATTCACTCTTAATTCTCATGGGCACATCTGTTACTTGTATGCCGAAGATTTTGCAGATATCTAATAAAAGATTATCTTCCCTTTTCTCTATAAATTACCCGAAGCCTAAGTTTTTAGTTGTGAATGAATTATAAGGCTGGTTTTGGCATTCCAAAGGAAGCTGGTGTTGTGTAGAAAAGAATGTGTTCCATTACCTAAACAGCCTCATGCTTGTTTTCTGTCTATAGCTTCCAGAAATGTCTCTCGATGTGTCTTCCATTTAGCTGGGACTTCATGTATCAGATTTCTAGCAGACTCTTTGATCTTGACGTCCCATTGTAACTTCTGACTTCAGTGTGAAAAACCAAGCTCAGTATCTCAACAACTCTGTCAATTTTATCATATGCTCACACTTTATTTTCCTATTAGTGGTACCTCCAATCTCCCAGTCACTAAAGTTAGTGTCATTTTTTTTAATTCATGTTGTCTCCATTGCCTCCATACCCAAAAGTTGTCAGATCCTCTTTAACACATCCTTTGACATTTCTCAGATTTCAGCTGCCTCTTCATTCCTATCTGACATCAGCTCATATATTCATCTTACCTCTTGAGTGGTTCGATTATATGGTATGGAATGCTGTAAGAAAATAATTGATAAATACTTAAATCAGAAAGCATTAAAAATCAGTTATAACTAGGTGTTAGAAATATAATGTTTTATTCGGAATGCTTCCAGGAATAACTCTTTGATGTAAATCTTCTCCATAGGCAATGAACACTAGGGAAAGTGGCAAAGCTTCATCCAGTTTAGGTCTTCAGGATTTTGATTTGCTCCGGGTTATAGGAAGAGGAAGTTATGCCAAAGTACTACTGGTGCGATTAAAAAAGACAGATCGTATTTATGCAATGAAAGTTGTGAAAAAAGAGCTTGTCAATGATGATGAGGTAAGCACAATGATATTTTATTACTTCTAAACTGTTAAATTAGTTTAAATGTGCTATTTTTAGAGAAAACCTTGTGTATGCTGTATTTCAGTCTACTTTTCTAAATATATGCTTCAAACAGATTTTATAAGATACATTTAATATAATCTGATGATTATTAGTTTTTTTTATAAAAATCAAACCATATTATCAAGGCTAAGTATTGATTTTGAAAAGTTTTCTAGACTGTTTCATAATATTGAAGGATTTACTGGTGGTGTTTTTCTCTTTACAACTTGTTTCATGATTATCAATGCTTTTTATACTTATCCTAGTTAATATTTGCATTTGTAATAATTGCTAAAAAAAGTAGTTTTGATGATATTTCAATATGACATATATTTCTTTCATATTTCAAAATAGGATATTGATTGGGTACAAACAGAGAAGCATGTTTTTGAGCAGGCATCCAATCATCCTTTTCTTGTTGGGCTGCATTCTTGCTTTCAGACAGAAAGCAGGTAAGATTGGAAGATAATGGAATGATTACTGGGTTTATACATTTTGGCACATTACATAATGAGAACCCTTTCTACTATAATTTCTGAAGTGGATGTCATGGAGATGGGTACAGCAGTATTATGCTTATAATTTCCTTTTACTCATACTCTATTCAGTAATACCAATTTGACACTGGATCAGACTTAGTAAATTACCAACTTTAGGCAAAATTAAAAGAAGAAAATAGCCAGGTTATAATTATGGCAGTAGAAATCCCTCCTTTTAATATCCCCAAGATTCTAACTTTAGGACTTAAAGTTTCCTAAAGTTTAACGAGGGGGAGAAATCCTAACTTCTTTACCTTAGCTGACAGTTGAAAATGACTTATCTTGAAAATGCTAAAATTGGGTGGGAGTGAGAAGCTCTGGATTGCAAGTGGTATCACTTTAGAAGTAGCAGGTTACAGATTGGTATCATGCTGGTTTATTATCTTTGTATATCCTGTGATAAAAACAGATTTTTACTCCAACTTCCCATTGTTTCCACCAAATTCCTAGAATCTTTGTTAAGAGTGAATCATATAGAATGCTCTATGCTGTGACTGGTCTCTATAGTGTTTAAAACACAAAGTTACACTGCCTTACTTTGGATCTTGGTTTCAAGTGTCTCTCCTCTGTTGTAGATTGTTCTTTGTCATAGAGTATGTAAATGGAGGAGATCTAATGTTTCATATGCAGCGACAAAGAAAACTTCCTGAAGAACATGCCAGGTAAGTTTTTTTGTTGTTTGCTGGTGTTGGAATTGGCAGGGTGGGACCCTCTGTGGGACTTCCCATGTGCCAGTGGCTGAACACTGTACATACATCATTTTGATATTGGTTAGTCTTTGTAAGTCATATAAAAGATAAGCTAAAAGGTAGTTTACATTATAATATATAACATATATACAAATTATATATTACATATGTAGTAATATATAGAAGCAATGAAATTGTTTAAAAATAAGCAATTAAATAGTACTAAAGAAGAAATAGTCTATTAAACCTAATTATTTTCAGATATTTTATCTATTCAGCATCAGCCACTGAAATAATTAATGAATTTACAAACACTTAGTAATCTTATCAGGTTTGTAGTGATTTCTGACAGTTTTTCATTAGAAGATCATTACACATATATACTTGAGAGTAGTAAAACAATTCTTCTTAAGCTATTACATGATTCAGATTGTTCTTCCTATAATTATAATTTCTGAATTGTTCTGCCTTTGGCTTTTTTCCCCCCTCTGATCCATGTTGATGAATAAGAGAAAAGAGTATTACATATTGTTTATTTATTTTAGTCCCTTAATTTGATATTAGTAGACAAGGTTGTAAATTGTTTATATGTTGGAGGAACGAGGTGGGAAAGGATCATGGCCATGGATAAGTTAATCCATCAGTGCTGTGTTTTGTTTATTACTCATAATTAGCAGTAATTCTCACCCTTTTGGACTTCACAAGAGTAATATGAGTTTGTATATGTATGTGATAAAGGTTAGAGATTTCATTTTTAAAAATAACTTATTTAGTGAAATCTTGCTAGTTCATTGATTATTTCTTGTCAAAAAGAGATAATATCCTATCAAAAAGATAATTTCATTAGAAAGTATAAATGTTATTAACCTTAGGGCCAAACTGTTGTTTTTTAAAATTTACTGTATGCTCATTGTTTATTTAAGCTTTATCAAATGGTCACCTTTCATAGCAAAGCCACAGATGATGTTTTGAATTGTGAACATAGCCAGCATTGTTCCTTCTTTATTCAGTTGGGCTTGGGGGAAGTTGTTTAGTTTTTACTGTATTTAAAACACTTGTTCTGGTTTTTTACCTTCTTTGCTTATCCAGGAACCAAATTATAGAATCAGGGCTCAAATTCCCTGTTTATAGGATTAAGTAGCTAGAAGGTATGTATTATGTACTTCTAAACATGATTGTGATAACACTTACCAAAGTAGCCATATAAACCAGCTTGCATGTCTCATTTTCATTATTCAGGTCAAAAGTTCTGGGTATCACCAATGAGTTGGTGGCAGTTTTTAAAAGTTCTTTCTTTAATATTGAATGTTATGGTTATAGAATAATTTCTTAAATTTCTTTTCCAGAATTTTGGTACAGAGTTTATAGTTTGAGTAGTTAACTTTTAGTTTTCTTCCTGTTTTCGAACAATCAGTGGTTCTTAGCATTTTGAGAGCTCCGTAGTCCCTTACTTAGAGAAGTGAGGAAATCTATGAAAACTCTATAGAAGATGTACGTGTACATGTGTACATACATTTTGCCTCCAGTTGTAGGAATATGGACGGCCAAGAGTCACACAAGACCCACATTAAGAACCTTGTTCAAGAATTTTGAATTAATAAACTATAAAAAGTATGAGTTTTCACTTAGACTGAAACTTTTATAATTGTATTTTGGGCTCAGATATTTTAAAGTGGTATTTTATGTTTTGGTATTCCTAAAAACACTGAGAGGAAAAATCTTTTAATATGATTTTGATGTTTTCTTTTGCAGATGGGAATAGGACTTAAATACCTTCCTATAGAAACCATAATTTAAAAAATTTAAATTAAATCAGTTATTTTTCATTTTACTATTTTAGGTTTTACTCTGCAGAAATCAGTCTAGCATTAAATTATCTTCATGAACGAGGAATAATTTATAGAGATTTGAAATTGGACAATGTATTGCTGGATTCTGAAGGACACATTAAACTCACTGACTACGGCATGTGTAAGGTGAGGGAAATTTCTGGTTATTCAGGTCTCCGCAATTCATAAAATAACTTCATACATAAAGATGGGGACGTGATTGCTACTGTGAGTTGCTTTTTTGGAATTCTAGCACAACAACAAATATTTCCCAACCATTTATGAAATTTCATATTTTCTGTGTTATATATGCTATAAAAAGAGTTAATTTCCTTTTATTGTCATACGTTTTTGTCATGAAAGTCATGACAGTATTGAAGAAAATTTGGAAATAAAAATTGTCTACAGTCCCATGACCTTAGCACAACTACTTACTTATCACCTAGTTTTTGCCATTTAATTGTAATTCTTAATAATGTGTTCAAGATTTTCCTAGGAAATCTAACCATTTCTTATATTTAAAATTTAAATATCTGACAGAGTGCAATAGAATGAGGAAGAGTTTAAGTCTCAGGACATCTCCTTTATTTCTTAGTGTTTTATTCTTTTTGTGACAGTGTTTCATTTATGGGCCAGTCTTTTTCTACAAGTAGGGAGCTACTCTCCTTGTTAAAGTAGCCAGGCCAGAATTATCCTCACACAGCAATATGGCAACAAGCATGTAACTGTGTGAATTGCATTCACTTGAGGAAAGTGTCTCCAGAGCTTGGAGATTATTAAATGCTAACATTAAATAAAGCAGTCTAACATACTGAAAATTTATACTTATTATCTGTTCAGCAACATTACAAAAGAAAATCTTCACCTAAAGAATTTTTGCTTGTAGGTACATAATTCAGACATTTATCTATCTTATATTAAATTTCTATTTCCTTAAGTTTTTCTATTATGTAAATTTTTAATCATAAACGGGTAGAGATTTAGTAATTGAACCTGTGTACCTTTCACTTAGATTTGTGGTACCTTTTTTTTTCTTTGGTATAATTAATCTACAATTACATGTGCAACATTATGGTTACTAGACTCCCCACATTATCAAGTCTCCACCACATACTCCATTACAGTCACTGTCCATCAGTGTAGTGAGATGCTATAGAATCACTACTTGTCTTCTCTGAGTTGTACAGCCCTCCCCGCGTCCCCCCCCCGACATTATGTCTGCTAATCGTAATGCTCCCTTTTCCCCCTTGTCCCTTCCTTCCCACCCATCCTCCCCAGTCCCTTTCCCTTTGGTAACTGTTAGTCCATTCTTGGGTTCTGTGAGTCTGCTGCTGGTTTTTGTTCCTTCAGTTTTTTTCTTTGTTCTTATACTCCACATATGAGTGAAATCATATGATACTTGTCTTTTTCAGCCTGGCTTATTTCATTGAACATAATACCCTCTAGCTCCATCCATGTTGCAAATGGCAGCATTTGTTTTCTTCTTATGACTGAATAATACTCCATTGTGTATATATACCACATCTTCTTTATCCATTCATCTACTGATGGACACTTAGGTTGCTTCCATTTCTTGGCTATTGTAAATAGTGTTGCGATAAACATAGGGGTGCATATGTCTTTTTCAGACTGGGCTGCTGCATTCTTAGGGTAAATCCCTAGGAGTGGAATTCCTGGGTCAAATGGTATTTCTATGTTTAGTTTTTTGAGGCACCTCCATACTGCTTTCCACAATGGTTGAACTAATTTGCATTCCCACCAGCAGTGTAGGAGGGTTCCCCTTTTTCCACATCTTCGCCAACATTTGTTGTTGTTTGTGTTTTGGATGTTGGCCATCCTTACTGGTGTGAGGTGATATCTCATTGTGGTTTTAATTGGCATTTCTCTGATGATTAGTGATGTGGAGCATCTTTCATGTGCCTGTTGGCCATCTGAATTTCTTCTTTGGAGAAGTGTGTTCAGATCCTCTGCCCATTTTTTAATTGGATTATTTGCTTTTTGTTTCTTGAGGTGCATGAGCTCTTTATATATTTTGGATGTCAACCCCTTATTGGATATGTCATTTATGAATATATTCTCCCATACTGTAGGATTTCTTTTTGTTCTACTGATGGTGTCCTTTGCTGTACAGAAGCTTTCAGCTTGATTTTGCTTTTGTTTCCCTTGCCCGGGGTGATATGTTCATGAAGAAGTTGCTCATGTTTATGCCCAAGAGATTTTTGCCTATGTTTTTTTCTCAGAGTTTTATGGTTTCATGACTTACATTCAGGTCTTTGATCCATTTGGAATTTACTTTTGTGTATGGGGTCAGGCAGTGATCCAGTTTCATTTTCTTACATGTAGCTGTCCAGTTTTGCCAACACCAGCTGTTGAAGAGGCTGTCATTTCCCCATTGTGTATCCATGGCTCTTTTATCGTATATTAATTGACCGTATATGTTTGGGTTAACACCTGGACTCTCTATTCTGTTCCACTGGTCTGTGGGTCTGTTCTTGTGCCAGTACCAAATTGTCTCGATTACTGTGGCTTTGTAGTAGAGCTTGAAGTCAGGGAGCATAATTCCCCTGTTTTATTCTTCCTTCTCAGGATTGCTTTGGCTATTCGCGGTCTTTTGTGGTTCCATATGAATTTTAGATTTGTGATATGTTTTTGATCTCTATGTTTATTTTTTCCTCTGGATTTTTCTCATTTCAAAAAGATAATAATAAAAGACAATAATAAAGGAGTCTTACATTTGTCAAGGGAAAAATAAAGCTGAACAAAAACTATGAAGAATGTTAATTTGGTACAAGGTATACAAATTAAAACAATAGGGGACTTTCTCTGCATGCCTGATACTGGTTTTTAAATTATAATTGTCTGCTTATTAGGGATTAATGAAATGGGCATTGTCATATGTCACTGGTAAGTGTATTATATTATAATCTTTTGTAAAGCAGTTCAGTGGGACTATATCAGGCATCTTAAAGATGGCTGGCCATATTATTTGATCCAGTAATTATTCCTCTGGGATATTCTGCTGAAATATTTCAGTCTCTGAAGAAAGGTTTATAACAAAAATTTTTTTTTTAATTTTAGCTTCATTAATATACAAATCACATGAGCAACATTGTGGTTACTAGATTCCCCCCATTATCAAGTCCCCACCACATACCCCATTACCATCACTGTCCATCAGCATAGTAAGATGCTATAGAATCACTACTTGTCTTCTCTGTGCTATACTGCCTTCCCAGTACCCCCCCCACCACATTATGTGTGCTAATCTCGTAATGCCCTTTTTTCCCCTTATCCCTCCTGTCTCACCCATCCTCCCCAGTCCTTTTCCCTTTGGTAACTGTTACTCCATTCTTGGGTTCTGTAAGTCTGCTGCTGTTTTGTTCCTTCAGTTCTTTCTTTGTTCTTACACTCCACAGATCAGTGAAATCATTTGGTATTTGTCTTTCTCTGCCTGGCTTATTTCACTGAGCATAATATCCTCTAGCTCCATCCATTTGTTGCAAATGGTAGGATTTGTTTTCTTCATATGGCTGAATAATATTCCATTGTGTATATGTACCACATCTTCTTCATTCATCTACAGATGGACACTTAGGTTGCTTCCATTTCTCAGCTATTGTAAATACTGCTGCGGTAAACATAGGGGTGCATATGTCTTTTTCAAACTAGGAACCTGCATTCTTAGGGTAAATTCCTAGGAGTGGAATTCCTGGGTCAAATGATATTTCTATTTTTAGTTTTTTGAGAAACCTCCATATTGCATTCCACAATGGCTGAACTATTTTACATTCCCACCAGCAGTGTAGGAGGATTCCTCTTTCTCCACACCCTCACCAGCATTTGTTGTTCCTAGTCTTTTTGAAGTTGGCCATCCTAACTGGTGTGAGGTGATACCTCATTGTGGTTTTAATTTGCATTTCCTTGATAATAAGCGATGTGGACCATCTTTTCATGTGCTTTTGGCCATCTGAATTTCTTTTTTGGAGAAATGTCTGTTCATATCCTCCGCCCATTTTTTAATAGGGTTATTTTCTTTTTGGGTGTTGAGGCGTGTGAGTTCTTTATATGTTTTGGATGTTAACCCCTTGTCGGATATGTTGTTTACGAATATATTCTCCCATACTGTAGGATGATTTTTTGTTCTGCTGATGGTGTCCTTTGCTGTACAGAAGCTTTTTAGCATGATCTTGTCCCATTTGTTCATTTTTGCTTTTGTTGCCCTTGCCCAAGGAGATGTGTTGAGGAAAAAGTTGCTCATGTTTATAGTCAAGAGAGTTTTGCCTATGTTGTCCTCTAAGAGTTTTATGGTTTCATGACTTACATTCAGGTCTTTGATCCATTTTGAGTTTACTTTTGTGTATG
The DNA here is from genome assembly GCA_032199065.1 of Smutsia gigantea. Lineage (NCBI taxonomy): Eukaryota > Metazoa > Chordata > Mammalia > Pholidota > Manidae > Smutsia > Smutsia gigantea. The sequence continues at coordinate 85,036 of JAVSCE010001238.1, forward strand.
GAGTTAGACAATAATCCAGTTTCATTCTCTTAGACGTAGCTGTCCAGTTTTGCCAACACCAGTTGTTGAAGAGGCTGTCTTTTCCCCATTTTATATCCATGGCTCCTTTATTGTATATCAATTGACTATATATGCTTGGGTCTCTATCTGGGCTCTCTATAGTCTGTTCCATTGGTGTATGGGTCTGTTCTTGTGCCAGTACCAAATTGTCTTGATTACTGTGTCTATGTAGTAGAGCTTGAAGTCGGGGAATGTCATCCACTCCCCTGCTTTATTCTTCCTTCACAGGATTGCTTTGGCTATTCAGGGTCTTTTGTGGTTCCATATGAACTTTAGAACTATTTGCTCCAGTTTGTTGAAGAATGCTGTTGATATTTTGATAGGGATTGCATTGAATTTGTAGATTGCTTTAGGCAGGATGGCCTTTTGACAATATTCTTCCTATCCATGAGCACAAGATATGTTTCCATTTATTGATATATTCTTTAATTTCTCTCATAGTGTCTTGTGGTTTCCAGAGTATAGGTCTTTCACTTCCTTGGCTAGGTTTATTCCTAGATATTTTATTCCTTTTGATGCAACTGTGAATGGAATTGTTTTCCTGATTACGCTATCTGCTAGTTCATTGTTATTGTATGGGAATGCCACGGATTTCTGCGTATTAATTTTGTATTCTGCAACTTTGTTGAATGCAGATTTTAGATCTAGTAGTTTTGGAGTGGATTCTTTAGTGTTTTTTATGTACAATATCATGTCATCTGCAAACAGGGACAGTTTAACTTCTTCCTTGCCAATCTGGATGCCTTTTATTTCTTTGTGTTTCCTGATTGCTGTGGCTAGGACCTCCAGAACTATGTTGAATAACAGTGGTGAGAGTGGGCATCCTTGTCTTGTTCCCGATCTTAAAGGAAAAGCTTTCTGCTTTTCGCTGTTAAGTATAATGTTGGCTGTGGGTTTGTCATATATGGCCTTTATTATGTTGTGGTACTTGCCCTCTATATGCATTTTGTTGAGAGGTTTTATCATGAATGGATGTTGAATTTTGTCAAATGCTTTTTCGGCATCTATGGAGATGATCATGTGTTTTTTGTCCTTCTTTTTGTTGATGTGATGGATGATGTTAATGGATTTTTAAATATTGTACCACCCTTGCATCCCTGGAGTAAATCCTACTTGATCATGATGGATGATCTTTTTGATGTTTTTTTGAATTTCGTTTGCTAATATTTGGTTGAGTATTTTTGCATCTATGTTCATCAGGGATATTGGTCTGTAATTTTCTTTGTTTGTGGTGTCTTTGCCTGGTTTTGGTATTAGAGTGATGCTGGCCTCATAGAATGAGTTTGGGAGTATTGCCTCCTCTTCTACTTTTTGGAAAACTGTAAGGAGGATGGGTATTAGGTCTTCACTAAATGTTTGATAAAATTCAGCAGTAAAACCTTCTGGTCCAGGTAGTCTTTTGTTCTTAGGTAGTTTTTTGATTACCAAGTCCATTTCCTTGCTGGTAATTAGTCTATTCAGATTTTCTGTTTCTTCCTGTGTCAGCCTTGGAAGGTTGTATTTTTCTAGAAAGTTGTCCATTTCTTGTAGGTTATCCAGTTTTTTATCATATAATTTTTCATAGTATTCTCTCATAATTCTTTGTATTTCTGTGGTGTCCGTAGTGATTTTTCACTTCTCATTTCTGAATCTGTTTATGTGTGTAGACTCTCTTTTTTTTCTTGATAAGTCTGGCTAGGGATTTGTCTGTTCTGTTTATTTTCTGGAAAAATCAGCTCCTGCTTTTATTGGTTCTTTGTATTGTTTTAGTCTTGTTAATTTTATTTATTTCTGCTCTAATCTTTATTATGTTCCTCCTTCTACTGACTTTGGGCTTCATTTGTTCTTTTTCTAGTGTCGTTAATTGTGAGTTTAGACTATTCATATGGGATTGTTTTTCTTTCCTGAGGTAGGCCTGTATTGCAATATACTTCCCTCTTAGTATGGCCTTTGCTGAGTCCCACAGATTTTGCGGTGTTGAATAATTGTTGTCATTTGTCTCCATATATTGCTTGATCTCTATTTTTATTTGGTCATTGATTATTTAGGAGCATGTTATTAAGCCTCAATGTGTTGGTGGGCTTTTTCTTCTTCTTTGTGTAATTTATTTCTAGTTTCATACCTTTGTGGTCTGAGACACTGGTTGGTTCAATTTCAATCTTTTTGAGTTTACTGAGGCTCTTTTTGTGGCCTAGTATATGATCTATTCTTCAAAATATTCCATGTGCACTTAAGAAGATTGTGTATCCTGTTGCTTTTGGATGGAGTGTTCTGTAGATGTCCATTAAGTCCATCTGTTCTAATACATTGTTCAGTGCCTCTATATCCTTACTTATTATCTGTCTGGTTGATCTGTCCTTTGGAGTGAATGGTGTGTTGAAGTCTCCTAAAATGAATGCATTGCATTCTATTTCCCCCTTTAATTCTGTTAGTATTTGTTTCACATATGTAAGTGATCCTGTGTTGGGTGCATAGATATTTATAATATATCCAAATTTTTTATTGTAGTTTATAATGAATGCCATAAATCTAAATGTTAATCTACATTCACAACAATGTAAAATGCTTATAATACAGTGTTAAAGTTTGAAAGTGTAAAATTGTATAATTCTATATGTTTTATTATGTATCCTATTATGTATTATGTAGCATCACACATTCTGTTTATTTTTATATATTTTTTAAGTTATAATGGTTATGCATTACTTAAACAATGGAATTCACAAAAAGGACTTGTCTGTCTCTTTTTATACAAAGATAGTGGGAATCCTGTTTTTCTTGTAGGATGTTAGAGAAAAAAATACATAACCTTTTGTTATTCTCAGTGAAAATAATATTGGTTTGTTATGCATTCTCATTCTTTCTGGGGATCCTCAAGTTAATCAGTATCTGTGATAAATCTTAGAGGTCTTCTTTAATAGTTCTTTAAATTGGTGGTTCTGCCAACCTCTCTTTCTGCCTTTCTTCCTCCAGGACCTGCTTGGTTTGATTAGTAGGGAAATTATGTGGATTTTAACTTCTGTTCAAAGACTTTACTGACTATACTTTATCTTTTCTCTCACTAACACATTTACACCCTTGTGATTTTAAAGCTGAGTGAGACCTCTGGAAATGTTCTTATGACTTAGAGTCAGTTTACTGGATGAATTTCTTTTCCTTTAACAATTCTTTGGAAATTTAAAACACTAAAAATTTTTTCATAGTTCCTCCAGAAATACTTCTTTTAGGTTTAATTAATTTCTTTAGTTTCTCAGTAGATGGTTTTATATGAAGAGTACAGAGAATAGTGATGACTGGAGGTATATGAAAACTTGAATTAATATCTTCAGACTTAGGTTTGAATATTATATGAGCATTGATTTTTATTGACTGAAATAAATCAATTTATTATAAATAAATTATAAATAGAAATTATTTATAGTCGTTTTATGAATTGATGTGTCTTTAACTCTATTTTTTCATTACCAGGAAATTTTCATGATAACATCTTATGCTATGGTGTAGATAATTTAGCTGATGGGCCTGTGTTTAGATATTCAGTCAACAAGTGAATGATTTAGCTTAGCTCTGTTACAGGTTAACAGAGTGCATTCCTTGCTTCTAACTTTTGCCCTGAAACTGCATGTCATTTATCATGAGACTATTGTCAAGCCATAGCTAATAATATAAAACCACTTACATCCCATTCATATTTTTCTGGATACTAAAATTGCATATCTTTATTAGGTATCATAAAAATGCTTGGAGTCACAAGATATTACTAAATATTTCTTCTAGATGTTTATAACAGTGTTATCTATAACAAAGTAAAAAGGGAAGAAAAACGCATGCACCATGCCCAGAATATCTCTAGGGGGCACATAAAATCTTCCTAATGGTGGTTGCATCTAGGGAGCTGGAACAGGGTGTGTCAGGACAGGAGTGGGAAGAAGCCTTTGTTTTCAATGTCCAGTTAGCCCTTGAACAGTGTGGTTTGAACTTCGTGGGTTCACTTACATGTAGATTTTTTTCCGTAAGTACAGTACAGCACTATAAATGCATTTTTTCTTTCTTGGGATTTTCTTAACATTTCTTTAGCTTCATTGTAAGTATACAGTATATAATACATATACAGAGTATGTGTTAATTGACTATGTTATCAGTATGGCTTCTAGTCAACAGAAGGCTTTTAGTAGTTAAGTTTTTGGGGAGTCATACTTACATGTGGATTTTCAACTGTGTGGGGGAGCCAGTGGCCCATAACCCCCATTCTGTTCAAGGGTCAGTTCTATATTTCCTTTTTTTCTTTTGGAAATTTATATAATATAATGATAAGGAAATGATTAATTTTTAGATACATACATTCAATTGAATTTTATATAGTCAATAATAGGAAGTCTGTAACTGCATAGGGAATTACATGCTTATAAAGTAAAAAAAGCAGGTGTTTAATTATATATTTAATATTCCTATGTTTTTAGTCTTTTTATTGTTGACTTCTTAATTAATTGCCTTGTGGACAGGATGCTATTGGTTCATTGAAATATATTGAGGTTTCCTTCATTTTTATAGTATTTGGTTAGTTTCCCACAAGTTCTTAAAAAAGGATTTATAACCCCTGTTTTTGCATACAAGGAGTCTCTCTTTGACACACATTCTGCCTCCTTCTCTCTTTATCCACACATGAACATAGATCATACATATTCTGTCATCATTATCAGTTCAGGCTTTTATAACAAGGTACTGTAGACTAGCTGATTTAAACATTTCTCATGGTTCTGGAGGCTAGAGGTCCACGATTAAGGTGTCAGCGGTTCCCATGTCTGGTGAAGGTACTCTTTGATTTGCAGGTGGCTGTCTTCTCGTTGTATGGCTCAGCAGATGTAAACATGGCTCTCTTCACATGAGGGCCAGCTTTTTTCTCTTATAAGGACACTAATCCCATCATTGGGGCTCCAACCTCATGACCTGATTACTTCCCAAAGGCCCCATCTCCAAATGCTATTAAGTTAGGGCTTCAACATAAGAATTTGGGAGACACACAAACATTCTGTCCATAGCAGGGATTGTTCTTCCCATTTAGGGAAGTTTTTCTAATAACTGTCTATTTTTATTCATTATAATTTGAGGCTGTATTGTTCAGTGTGTAAAATTTGTTATAACTTCTTTGTGATTGCTCCATTTGTTACTGTTTAGTTTCTCTACACATATTAGGGCATTTTGCCTTAATTTCTCCATCCTATAGCTACTAAATACAAAACCAAATAACTTGAACCTTAGGAAGAACAACCAGAAGGGAAACATCATATTGCTGAGCAGTGGTTGCCTTAGGAGGTGGTATTTAAAGTGCTCTTTTTTTCATAAATTATTGTTTTACTCATGTAATTTATATTTTTGTATTAAATTTTTACTTGAATATAGATTAAGTGCGATTTTTATCTTAATTGAAATTATTCTTTACCAACATCCCATAAGGACAGATCTTCTTTTAGCTATTTAGTGATGATCCATAATTTTCATATTAAAGGCAGCTGTGCTAGTAATATTTTATTTCAGCTTAATATATTACCTACCGATGCTGAATTTATATGATGGATGAAATAAAAGATGTGAATTTGATCTTAGTATTTCCCTCTCTTTTTTTTTTTTTTAAATAAAAGGAAGGATTACGGCCAGGAGATACAACCAGCACTTTCTGTGGTACTCCCAATTACATCGCTCCTGAAATTTTAAGAGGAGAAGATTACGGTAATAAATAGGTGGTATTTTAGCTATGTGCCAGAAGGGTGGTTAAATGTATTACCAGTTGGAGTACAGGACACTATAGCATTTCAGTACTAGTCTTATTAATATAAACATTCTTGATCCCCTTAAAACCCATATGAAAACCACAGACTCAGAAATCAGAGACGTTATAACCTTGGCAGTATTGGGGGTGCAGATTTGAATAGTGTCTTATTAGTGGTAAGCACTAAAGAGTACTAGGCACTATTCTAAGCAGCTTACATATATTAACTAAATCCTCTCAATCCTAGAGGGTAAGCATTGTTAATTTGCATTTGACAGATAAGGAAACTGATGTACAGAAAGTTTAAGTAATTTGCCCCAAGGTCATACAGCTAGAAAGTGTCAGACTAGGGATTTAAACCTCAGCCATGTGCCTTGAGTCGTGAGCCTCTGAAAGATTATTCAGATGTCCTTGAATATTTCCCCCAGGAATCTGAAAGACAGTGGAAAGATTGCCTTTCAGGAACCAGAGGTTCCTTATTTATTCTAAGAAAACATTTGACTCCTTGGGTTCTGACCCTTTGAGTTCAGCAGATATAAAGGAGGGTTGGCTACTTCTGACAGCTGCTCATAATCTGATTCGAAGGTCCTTCAAGGATCTTTAGTCAGCTAGCAGAAGACCAGGTTTCAGACCAAGGAAGTTTATTCTCAAATACAATTTAAGCATTTCCTCAAAACAAAATATTAGATACAGGCTAGTGGTCTGAAATTATAGACATATTTTGGAAAAGAAGCTAATGTTTCATTTCCTTTAATTTATTTTGAAAGTTATATTTTAGGTACCTCACCTTGTTGATAAGTGAAATATTGCTGTAGTCTTCAGTACCTACCATGATAGTTATAATGCATTTAGAGTTTACTTTTTCATTATATTTACTTTTCCATTCTGTAATAAAATGAATCTCAAACTACTGACTTTTAAGAATGCAGAATGGGTAATATATTGCTTTAAAATTTCTTTTTCAAAGGTTTCAGTGTTGACTGGTGGGCTCTTGGAGTACTGATGTTTGAGATGATGGCTGGAAGATCTCCATTTGATATTGTTGGGAGCTCTGATAACCCTGATCAAAACACTGAGGATTATCTCTTCCAAGGTAATTTGCAACAGTTGACAAGAGATTCTCTGAATAACCTATTCTAGGTTGTGAATGAAGACAGCTCAAGTTACTACTTTGAGTAAGAAAGAGAGTCATAATCTGGACAATATACTCCTTAATATTTAAAGCTTTGATTTTTTTTTTAATACATCCTTCCTACCTCTCTAATCTTCAGTCCCATTTGCCAGGTACTTTCTCGTACTCAAAAACATAAAGATGTTCCTTCAGACTGTGTATCACAGAGATTAGAGGAAGGAATCATGTGGCCAGAAAGGACAGTCTTTTCACATGGACCCCAAGGCTGAGTTCATAAGTCTGAGAACAATACAGGGAAAAAGTAGAGTACCAAGAAAATAAGGGGGATAAAAGGGTGAGAAAAAAAAAAGCCACAATTGGGAATACAACAAATTGAATAGAAACAAGGAGAGAAGCACAGGGACCTCCCCCTGGCCCCAACACATAGTCCAAAGAAGCCTGAAGGCTGTCATAAAATTCTACATTTACTAATTAAGGTCATTACAGGAAATGAATAAATATTTCATGTAATAGGAAATCCAATTGGCTGTGAAATATATGGAAAGAGTTCAACTGCACTAAGAGTTCAACTGCACTATCCCTATTATTTAGTGGTATGCACCTTAAAACATAATGGGCTAATATTTCATACCCATACATTTGACAGAAATTTTAAAGTCTGAAAATACCCAGTGCTGGTGAGGATACAGAGCAACTGGAACTCTCATATAGACGATTGGTGGGAGTGAAAATTGACATAACAGCTTGGAGAATAATTTGGCGATGTTCAATAAAATTGAATATAGTAAATGTGCCATGCATTTTACAGATATTAACTCATTTAAACCTCATAGCAACCCTGTGAAGCAGGTATTATTTTTATTCCAATTTTATAGATAAGGAAACTAAGGCACAGTAGGGTAGTCAAAGAAAAATAAAAATATGCATGTAAATTATGACTATTCAGATTAAACACTATCTCTGAGAAGGAAGGAGAGGAATAGGATGGGGAAAGGCCATGAGATGTTTAAATAGTATAACTAATATCTTATTTTTTTTCTGCTAGAATGTCTTAAATATCTCATAACTTGAAGATTAAAGCCATGTAAAAGTTAAATGTAATGTCATAAATTTTATCTTTCTAGTTATTTTGGAAAAACAAATTCGCATACCACGTTCTCTGTCTGTAAAAGCTGCAAGTGTCCTGAAGAGTTTTCTCAACAAGGTATAAATTGTATATAAAAATCTTTAGTGGTTTATCTCTCTATATATTAAACTGGTAAGTAAAGGTTCTGATAACATAAAATTCCAAAACATCAGAGTACATAATTTCTTCATTTAGGTCCAGAATTTGTCTCTTCACCAAAAACTAATTTGACAGCATTAAATTCTAATAGGAGTTGTCCTTTCTATTTTGCCAATATAATTTACCCCCTAGCTATTTATTACGTATGGTGTTTTTCTAAATGATGATAACCCTGTGTACTCAATTAGAGGAAAATTACATCTTTGAGGATAGCCTCAATTGTACTTTTAGCCCTATTTTTCAGTGTTCTTTCGGTTATTATTCACAGTATCTCTACTTACTGAGCACTTGGGGCCGTAATGTTCCCTACAAATTCTCATGTCAGAAAGCCTGAATTAGATAAAATTTAGAAGAAATTAAATGCTGTCAATGGCTCCGAAAAAATCTGAACAACATTCGATGGTTTGTTGTAGTTGGTATGCTAGAAGAGTTTTAGAGTCTAAGATTATGATGCTGAACTATTTTTATTCATAATACTTTTAACACCAAATGTACAGGCTTTTTCCACACCAACAACCATTCTCCCAACTCCTCAAACACCAAAGGGGAGTCATACAATTCACGTCATTTCCGACACTAACTACCTGAAGTTATTATCAGACTCCACAGGTTTAAGGGCCCAGTCCCCCAAGTCTGCCCTCACTTCACATACCAGGCACAAATATTGAGTACCCACACTTCTGTCTGACTTGGCCACAAAGTTGGGTGTTCCCACAATCCCCCACTTCCTCACCCCTGGCCACTTCAGGTTCAGTAATTTGTTAGAACCACTCATAGAACTCAGGAAAACACTACTTACTATCACAAGTTTATGATAAAGAATGCAGGTGAGAAACCAGATGAAGAAGTACATAGGGTGAGCTCCAGGAGGGTCCTGAGCACAGGAGCGTCTGTCCCTGTGGAGTTGGGGTTTATCGCCCTCCCAGCACAGGGATGTGTTCACCAACACAGTTCTCAGAACCCCATGGTTTAGAGATTTTTATGTGGGTTTATACATAGACACAATTGATTAAGTCATTGGCCAATGGTGATTGAACTCAATTTCTAGCCCCCCCGGAAATGGGGCTGAAAGTCCCAACACTCTGATCGTATGATTGGTTCTCTGGCAGATGGACACCATCCTGAAGCTGTCTTGAGCTTCACGCAGAGTCCCCTTATTAGCATAAACTCAGGTATGATTGAAAGGAACTTGTTATGAATAACAAAAGACACTTCTCTTAGGACATTACAGGGTTTTAGAACCTCTGTGTTAGGAAGCTGGAACAAAGACCACATATATACTTCTTATTGTATCACAATAATCATGGCAATCATAAATCTTATTTTAAATTAACAGTAAGTTAGAAAGTAGGTTGATGTGCATTATTTACCTTCTAAGGTAAATCAGAAGATAATGATTAATTTTAACAAAATAAGAAATTGAAGCGTGTTTTAAATGAGTACTTTATGTGAGGAAAGATTTAAACTGGAAACTAAGCTTTAACAGTGAAAAATGAAGTTGCGGTGCTAATATGCAAAATAAAATGCCTTCTATTGGGAATATGTTCTCATTCATAGTAATAAATAAGCCAAGACTCTTGTAAGATGTAGGCATCTCCTCCGTCCACTGATTGAGACAACAGCTGGATTGTGGCTGCACACAGGTTATGGTTTGTCACCGTAATGGAGCATAGGGCTTTTAAATTGATCTGGGGACCAATTCTGAAGTTTGGGAGTTTGCATATTTTGACTGTCACTCCAACCCATTCCAAAGAAATAAGTGGATGCTACTCAAATGACTCTCCTGTTCTCTTTTTCCTCCTTTTTTTTTTTTTTTTTTTTTAGCAAAGAGTAGTGACACGTATCCACTCCAATTACAGAATAGCTGGAGAGAAAGCCATGAGGAAATCTTGTCACAGCTTCAGATACTCATTTGAGTCTAGTGTTGTACTTTTTAGAAACAAAAGGTGGACTATTCTGATTTCAGATATAGAGTTATCATATAAGACATGAAACATGGGTCACAAAGATGACTTATTCTAAAGCATGATGTTTACCCAGTTCTTAAAACATTTCTTTCCACCCTAGGACCCAAAGGAACGATTGGGTTGTCATCCTCAAACAGGATTTGCTGATATTCAGGGACACCCATTCTTCCGAAATGTTGATTGGGATATGGTATGTAGATTTTGACTGTTTTCTATATTAGATTTCATTACTATCTTGAGCCAACTTTCACTATCTTAAAAGAATGTTGAAAAACTAATATATCACAGCTTAAATAACTTAAAGCACTCTCTAAAGTGTCTTTTTAAAAAGCTTTTAAAATAATAAAAGCTTAGAATATTAATTTAATGGAATAGTTACTAAGTCCTGCATCCACATTCAGTTTTTTAAATACTTCCATCATTGTGAATATTATCGAACCATGCCTAAGACTCATTTTAATAAGACTGGGATACATCTGAGGGTAGAGGAGAAAAGTAGGGTGGAATTTTTCTAAGGATGCAGGCTTGAGCTGTCATCTAATATGTCTTTCTAGATGGAGCAAAAACAGGTGGTGCCTCCCTTTAAACCAAATATTTCTGGGGAATTTGGTTTGGACAACTTTGATTCTCAGTTTACTAATGAACCTGTCCAGCTCACTCCAGACGATGAGTAAGTAATTCTATAGACTGAAATATTTATAAAGTTCTTTGGAAATTCCATTTTTAGTGGCTCCACGGTGTTTCACTATCAAATTATAATTTGTCTAACCATTCACTTATGGGATATTTGAATCTGGTATACTGATAACTGCCTTTCTGCTTTGCTTTATGTGCATTATCTCTAGTTCTCAAAACAGCTGGTAGATCTAGTTATTGACATCTTCGTTTTATAGATGAGGAAACCGAGCCTCGGTGAAGTTAAGCACAGTTGCACAGTTATCAGGTGGCAGAGCCAGCACTCACACCCAAAGCTAAGGCCTGTGCTCTTTCCACTGCACTGTAGTGTTTTCCCGTTGTGACAATAACCATCTTTGTCAGAGTTCTTGAGTGTTGTCTTAAGGTAGATTCCTAGGAAGGAAATGAGGTCAAATGGCATGACATTTGTAGAGCTCTTGATATGTATTGTCAAATTGCTTTTTTAAAAGATTATATCAATTCAGCAAGTCCAGCCAGCAGTGATCTGCCACATTTTTTGTGTTTATGCTGGGTCTTTTAAAAATATGGTTTAGAGTAATTTGGGAATAGTTGATCATTTACCTGTCATTACACATTTACTCTTTCATCTCAAGCAAGCCCTCACTGTTTGGCATTTTACTTACATCTTGCTGATTCTTACCACATTCCTCACAGCAACTGCTCCAGACTCTCTACATTTTAGAAGCCTTCCATCTTCCTGCCCTTGCCTCCATCACTCCTAGTGGATTAACCTTGCCAAGGATTGAGCCTCCCTGGTGTGAGCTTGCTACTTCCAGCTGTCACTGGACCAGCTTGAGTCTCAGAAGTGCTCTCTAATACTTCACAGCCTTCTTCTTCTGCCCTATTCTTGGAAGCCTATCCGTCTTTTGCAAGGGTGCGCTCCTATTTTCCTAGACCTGCCTCCTTAGTTTCTACCAGGTTTCATTTTACTGGTTATCTCCACTACTCCACCTTCTTCAATTTCTCTTCCAGCTTCTTTCCCTGTTTATAAATATGTTCAGATACCTTATTTTTTTCCTCTGAGTCTTAGCACTTCTTTGAACCACCACATTTTTTTCTCATTTTCTTTTCATCGATGGGTTTTTTCAAAAACAGTTAATAGATGCTCCTAAAAGGAAATATAAATAAGCAGTATTTCTATCAAATTCCTTCTGAGTCATCAACATTGATTGTCATGTACTTTCTTGATACCAACACTTTAACTGCTTGTAATTTGCCTGCTCCTTCAGCTTTTAAAAGTTTAATTAGCTTCTTAATTTCTAAATTTAAAAACATTTTTGACCAGTCCCCATGTTCTTTGATGTCTGTAAAGCATTTGGCACTCAGGGCCTTGCCTGGTCAGCATGCCCATCCTATTCTGCTTAATCTCTGTGACAATTTGTCATCTTTTTTTCCCTGTCCCCTTGAGATTAGGGTGCCTCACAGTCCTGTTTGGGGCAGCCTTGTCTTTGCTATGCAGTTTGTACCTTAGAGATTGCAGCCAGCCCATAGCATGGATACAAGCTATTTAAATGACTCCCAGCTAACTTGGCAAACAATTAGTGAGCAAAAGGCACTATGCTAAGTACTAGACTTCAAAGACAGGCAAGATACAGGCCAATCTCACAAAAAGCTTATTGTCTACTAGGAGGGAGAGAGGTGTACCAAAATCATTCTGACTGTATCGTATATAGGAAAGAACACTGGATTTAATTAAAAGTTAAGAATTTGAATCCCAACACCTCTTACCAGCTGGGTAACCTAGATGTGAATTGCATGACTTCTCCGAGCCTGTTTCTCCTTGTGTTGCCTGCCTCACAAGGTTGCTGTGAAGAACAAATGAGCCATAGTTTCTAAAACACCTAGCTCCCTCCCTGATCTCTCTCCTGAGCCACATCTCCATCTGCTTGTTTAAACATTTCCCTAGTTTGTCATACAAGTACCTTGAACATATGAAGTGTGAAATCAAAGTAATGCCCTTTATGGTCTCTCTCTCTGTTGTTCTCAATCAGTTCCTTGTTTTTATTTACCTTTTCTGCTCATTATACCACCATGTATTCCTGCATTCAGACTGAAAATGTCAGTGGTTGTTGACTCTTCCTTTTCCATAACAAACTATATAATATTCATCTGCCAAGTCTGTTTTTCCTTTACTTCATCACTTGTGTCAGCTCCTTCATTTCCATCCCCATTCCCATCAGCCCAGTTCAGTTCTCTTTCAAATCATAGCTAGACTAATCACACCACCCTCCTAATCGGGCTTCTTCTTTACTCTGCAACCCATTCTGCACACCTCATGAAGCACTGCTCCAATTCCTTAACTCACTTAATTAGAAACCTTCACAACTCCTACACTGCCTAGCCGATAAAATCTGTCTGTTGGCTAACAGTTAAGGCCTCACAGCGCCTGGTCCAGCCTGACTTTCTAGCCGTCTCTCTCCCTAAGCACAAACGCTGTGTTCTGACTGAACTCACTATTCCCTCAGAGCGCTGCTACTTTGCACATGCCGTTTCCTCTATATTCCTCCTTCGTTTTTATCTATTGAAATCTTCCCCATCTTTCAATGCAACCAGGTCTTTACTCTGTAGTGTAAACATCACAGGCTTCTTTGAGCTAGCCATTACCTTCCTTCTAGCGTCTTCTGCCACTCAACACCCTTCTATTCCTGTGCTTCAACTCCATTATGAACTTGCATTTTGCCAGACCTACCATAATCTTTCATAATTTCATTCAGTCAGTGTTTGCGGAGTGAATGCTGCCTTTCTTGATTTCTCCAACTAGAAAATCACCCTTTTCTTTAAAACTGGTTAGAGCAGTACTTAGCTTGTCCCATATGAAACCTAGCAGGTACTGCTCTCTCGTAGCTTTCAGTTAAATGAGGTACCTCTCTCCTTGAAAGAAGGGACTATATCCTGTGTAACTTTGTGCTCTGTATTATAGTGCATACATTTTAAGTATTAGAATATTCAATAGTACCACTCCCTCCTCCTGTATATCACACTAGAAGCCCAGTGTAGCAGAATGCCAGCCTCCGCACTCCCTGTGCCCCGTTCCCTCCCTGTGGCGGCCTTCTCTTATTCCAGCTCCCTAAGTGTGCTTGGCCTTACTGCCTTTCCCTTTTGGTTAACTCCCCCGGCTGTCTCTTCACCATCTTCTCTTTGGCTGCTGAGGCGACCACTGAATTGAATGCTAATTCAGACCTGGGTGTTCACCTACAATATGAATATTGTTCAGGTCAAAAGTTAAGATTAACTAGAATTGTGACAACTTGTGCCTTTTTTATTCCCAGTCTTTGGTTTTGGACTACTTTTTGGTTCTAAACTTGCTTGTGGGGTTGTTAGTCTTTTTTTATTTTCTGTACTCTTGATTCTTCTAGAAAATGTTTTTGGATTAATCTAAAAACTTATCAGTTTTTTCCCTATATATATAAATTAGCCTTGCGTTTTGTTTTTAATCTTTTACCACTTGAATAAAAACATGAAGAAATCTTATGAAAATCGATATATTTTTCTTCTAACAGTGACATTGTGAGGAAGATCGATCAGTCTGAATTTGAAGGTTTTGAGTATATCAATCCTCTTTTGATGTCTGCAGAAGAATGTGTCTGAGCCCGTTTCTCAACTCCACAGTTTGCTTGTGTTGCCATCTAATGCATGAATGAACATGTTATTAGCCTCCATGCAACGAACCATTTTATATTTTTCACCTACAAAAAAACACTCAATATCTGCTGTTGTTGGCTATAAGAGTCAGTTATTATATCTAACTATGAAAAAAATGAAATTAGTGTCCAGTCATATCAAAATTTAGTTGTACTGGTAATCCAGCAGCTTACTGATGAATAATGAGGTTGTCTGTTTTGTTTAAAGGAAATACTTACCACTGCTTTTAAACAGAGTATCTGTTGCATTAAGGCACATTGTGGGATTACATCATAAGCTTCCTGTGATTGCTGTCACTCTTGGTTAAGTCATTTAAGCGGTAATTTTGGAATAAAAGAGTAATTCAAAATACAGCAACCTTTTATATTTCCTATTGCTTTCTGACTTCTTTGTGTTTAAAATTCAGCCATTTAGCTATAAATTTTATAATTGCCCTGGATAATTAAAGTATTGATTTTTAAGGCAACAGTTATTAAATTGGTAATAAAAAATATTGTTTGCTTATAATTTGGGAATACAGATTCTCCCTGAGGAAAAAAATAGGCACATTTTATTAAGTATCAGATTCCAAATCATTAGCTGATACAAGTGATTTCTTTAGCATATTAAATGGGTTAGCATCTAAGCTTGTCCTTTTAGCTAATACTTTAACTGTAATGGTAGCGAGTGTAGTTCAAAGGACCCAGGCTACAGTTGAATGGAACCAGTTCTCAGTATATCGGAAGGTAAAAAGAGAAATAAAAAATAGATATAAAAAAAGAGCAATGGTATCATTTATTTCTTATTGGACAGTAAATCCCACTGTTGCTTTTTGTGATTTGATTTAAATAGTAAGGATGTGCTCACTTGCTACCAAACTTGTAAAAGCATTCCATTATCCAGTGAAGACAGAATGTATACTAATTTTTCCTCATAATTTAGTATACAGGAGAAGAATTTATCTCCCAAATAGTGTCTTGATCGCACTCGTTTCTTCTCCAAAACCACATTTTCCATACTTTTTGACCTTGTTTCTAGAGTCTTCAATGAAATCCAAGAAAAATAATAAACATGAATAAATGTTCAGGACAAGCACATTCACTCACATACATCATAGTTCCAGCTCCTTATATGAGCTTTTGTTAAGTAGGTAACAGTCAGGGGCAGAGTTCTTCAGATTATTTTTTATTATTAAAGGATGCCTACAGTAACATCTTCTGTTGCTTATTTTAATTATTTTTTATGAAAAGAGACTTTAAAAGTAATTATAACCATAATCATCTAAATTACTTATAATTCTCCTCTCTTAAAAAAGTTAATTTGGTGGAAGCTATCTAGCTTTAAATTTAGAATGATTTATAATTTGTAGGCAATTAATAAATTATCTCTCTTTCTGGATGCCACATTTCTCTAGAAATGTAGTTTTTCCAAAGTTTCTGACCATGTACTCTCTTTTCTTCAAATAACTAAGTCTAGAAGCATGAAAACCTCAAAGGAAAATGTTTATATACATTCACATGTTTATTTAAGAGCCGTATATCTTTCTCTTAATACCTGAAACTTGTTTTAAAAAGCAGTATTCACTTCAACTCATAAACTTAGAGAAAATTTTGACATTTCAGAAATGTTTATGATCTTGCTTTTAAGTGGTGCTGTTTTCCCAGGGCATTTAGTTCTGAAATTTTAGAGTGTGGAATAATCACCTAGGAAGTTTGTTTAAAAGGTACATAACCCGGGTTAGAATTCTGTGGGGTCTTTGGACCTCATTTTGAGAAACACTTTCTTTGAGTTACTCTTTTATTTTGTCCTATAGTTATATATTAGAAAGAATATTCAGGGTAAAACATTTTGAGAAGGGATAGGCAGTGAGTTACTATCTTATGTACAATTTTAAATAAATTTTGAATGAATAACTTGTTAAAGCTAGGTATCTTCTCCAAAAAAAAAAAATCCCACCAGATCTTTATCAATGTTACAAATGACAAACATTTTTCTGTGACGAGCTTTTAACCATTTTTCAGGGTTGTCTTCTGTTTTTAAATCTTTCTTTTAAACCAATAAGTTTCACTGTGTATTTTTTATACAGAATTGCATTACAAATATGTTTTTAATTGTGTTCTGTTTTTGTAGTCTCTAAGTGCCACGCCAATTGTTTTTATATTATACAGAAGTTCTCTCAAAATACCAGGGGAATAAGGCAGTTGACAGAATGGTTGGAATTTTGGTGTTCTAAGAGAAAATTTATTTTGTATAAACGTGTATGTGGTCAGACCATTTTATATGTATGCTGCCTGAATTGGATATCAGGTATTTTGCTTGGTTAGTACCTCTACATTTACTTTTAAAATTTTGTTTTGTTTTGATTGTTGCCATGTAGAATACTGCCTTGGTCATCATAATGTAATCTGTATTTGTGTACCTGTTTTTTTACTTTAAAAATCTTTAAATAAAATGTTTAATACTCATCAAGATTGGAACACTTTAAGTATGTGGTGTATCAGAAATTTGTGTGAGAACACAGGTGTATCAAAGTTTGTTTAAGAAGAAAAATGAAAATTTTAGAGTTTGGGATTTTGCTGTACTTAATGGTAATACTGATACCATATTGTAGACATTCACTAATGAAGTATATTGTTCAGTGTATTTTAAAACTCGCCCTTCTATGTATCTCTTCTCTTGGAAAAACAAATTTAGTATAAAAGTCAGCTGAATATAGAATATTTTAACTGGTTTTAAAATTGAAGCAGTTTAAATAGATTTAGAACAGATTATTCCCAGATTATGTTCTACAGTGATCAGTTCTGAAGTTCCAGAACTTCTTTCTCAATCGTAGCTGGTGTCAGTATATAAATAAGTGTGAGCCTGGTATCCTCACACTTACAAACCTCTTTACTATATAATTTATTATGTCCTTTTCTTCACAAGGAGAATGAAATCTTAAGTGAAATCTTAGACTTGTCAAAGAGTTAGACCCTGTATAATAAAACCACCAAAGACTGATCTCCTGTGTCTTCTCTTATTATTTTATCTTAATTTCAACTCTTGCTTAAAATGGAATTACAGGTAGTATTAATGAAATACTGTTCAAATACCCCTGTACCAAATCATAAATTTGGTGGTTTTCTTCTGAGTTAGTAAAACCCCAAAATAAAGTCCAAAGAGAAGTTTGAAGGTGTAGGGACATTCTGCATTAAGGAATTTAGTCACAGTTTCTTCAAAGATAAAACTAATCTCCAATCTTAAAAATCCAACAGATTGGTTTCTAGACAACACCCATTTGGTATATTTGATGATCTCCCTTAGTAGATTTACTCTCCTCTGCTCTAGGACTTACAGGATCATTTAAGACCCAGATAGTCTGAGTAGTTTATGTCCATGTTTATTCCAGATGATACTGGAATTTACTATGCCTGGTGCTAAGGCTAATCAAAAGAATCTCCACCCTTGACAGTCAAGGTAGAGAACAGACATACAGAGAAAGATATTTGGCTCCAAACAAATAGTCCAGTAATAAAAGCCAAATAAATGCAGTGAAATGCACACTGTGTGGTCATGATAGTTTATCAGCTCAACCAATGAAACTTGTATGAGTTTTACTTAAATTCATATGTAATTGATCCATGATAGACATTTTTCAGATTATGATAGATTCTACAAGGCTTTCAAAATTCATTTATACACAAAAATCTTAGATGCCTCTCTACATATATATATAGTGTGTTTACATATAAAATTGTTCTTGGCTCCTGTGCTCAGAAATATGAATTGAATTTTACATAAGAATGGGATGGGAAAATGTTAGATTCTTCAGCTTACAGTAGATTTTGTACAGTTCATCTCTAATTTATAATTTAAATGAATCCAGCTCAATTTGGGAGTGATTTTTGGATGTGAAATGTGGCAATGCAGTTCACCTTCATGTAGCAATTTATGCCTTACTGGCATTAACACTATTTTTATTCCGATTACTATTTTAAATGTTTTTATTGAAGAAAATCTAATTATAATTTTTCTAAGAATTAAGTGGCTGTTTAGCACAATCCTTTACAGGATATCTGAAAGTTAAAACCCATGCCAGATGGATTCACTAAACTTGAGGGAGCTTTAGTTCAAGTTTTCATTGCTAGGTTAGCTGGTCAGAAGCAAATTCTAGTTGTGTAAGAAAGAGCCCGTTGAAGGGAGGAGGGCAAAGAAAAGAAGGAGCCCTGTGAAAGGCTGTAGCAAAATCCTTAAAAAATTAGATGCTTTGTTTTTTCCACAAAAGGGAAGGGCTGGGTTTCTAGAAAGAGTGCCTTTTAACCAGACTTAAAACTCACATGATATCAACTCTCTGCAATGTGGGTGCTTATACTTGCTGACTTTTTACATTATTCATAATATATTTAGGAAAAAACAATGTAAAAATAAACACAGGAACTTAATTGTAACAATTTATGAGCTTTTACAGAAAATATTTCTAAAAGTTTTTTCTGGACACTCTAGATATTTATTTAAAAGTCAGATTTTCAAATTTAAGGGTCATGGATGTGCCTTTGTGAGCAGTTTGAAAGTTTATCCAGTTTGAAACAATATTTGAGGAATCTGAATCAGTGTGCCGAAGACTTGATATTTTACTAAACTATTCTTTCTTTGTTCAAGTTTAAATTTTGAATGCACATATTTATTTGTGGCTTTACAATGTGTCTTGCACTGTGCTGATTCTGCAGGAATAAGTTTTATCAGAATTTTTGTGTGATATAAGGAATAAATTCATTGCAGACAAGTTGGCTTAAGTTTTTAAGTCTGTGTGTATGTTTTGCCTCTAGGTAGGGGATATTTCCTATAATTAAAATAAAACTTAACATTTTTTCCCAAGTAGTGAGATCTGAAAAATATGCAAGTGGGAGACAGCAATATGTCTGGTTCTCAGAATAGCGAGTCTGTCTGCTTCACCACCACCAGGGGCCAGTGTCTTGCTGTAAGGAAGGTCAGAGTTACCAGCGCTCTAGACCCCTGGGGGATGCTGTATGTTCAGTGTGTGCAGGCTACCCAGAGGTTCCAGGATTTTACCAAGGCTGATGATGTATATTTTGATTTTACAGAACTATTAACACTTTACAGAAAAATTGAATTGCTCTTCTGAAGGAAACCTCAAATATATTATCTGGGAGTCTGGCAAGTTTTCATAGAACTGCTTGGCCTTTTAACCATTCGGAGTGTTAGACCTTCCATATTTAGTCAACACAAATGAGGGCCTACTATGTGGCAGGCCATGGGTATTACATAAGCAATTACAAAACAAGAATTTAGTCGTGTCATATTTCATGCTTTCCGGGCAATTTTTTTCTTCTAGAAAGGATATCTTCAGCTGAAAATAAAACCAGTGCTGAGTTTTGTCATTTAAATACAGAAGAATTCAATTAAAACACAAATCCAAGAAATTGTCCACATCCTTTCATTGTGGAACTTTATCAAACATTGTATGGCATCACAGATATAACCTATGAATGTTTGTAGACAGATTGTCCATTAAAAACATGATTTCAGAAGAATTTTGACTATTTTGCCAGTTCACAAAAATATGATTTCAGAAGTTTTGACTATTTTGCTCATTTTGTATGGGAGGTAAATAGTTGAAAGAATTAGTTTGCCAAGAAAAAAAAAAAACACTTTCATACTAGTCCCGTTGAAAATTAATTTCCACCATGCCTCAGTTCCAGGTGGTTATTCACTTCATTGCCCAAAATAGCTGATTGTACAATGTGCCGTAAGTTGCATTAAACAACCTCACACCTTCTCCTTCACAGGTTTTTCATCAACAACTTTTTCTAGATTTGTTGTGCTGTTGATACCACTTTATAATCTCCACCTTGAAACTTGGTAGTAAGAGTAACTGGGAAATATGAAATCTGGCCACTTATGAAATATTCTTAAAAGTATAAGAGTTCCTTTTTGTATTTCAAAGTAGAAGGGAAGCTTGTACTTTATAATGAGGCCTGGTGGCCTTTTTACTTCTGTGTAGTTTTCAGTGATGTGATAGGAAGTTTCCCAAGAAAAGTTACTCCTCTGTGTTGGGTCCACCTAAATAAAAATGTTTCTTATGGATTTTCAATAGCTGACATGGCCCAGGCTTATGCTAGTCATTTTGCATATATCTCACTTAATTCTCACAATCCTCTAACAGTGTTTCCCACTCGAGAGCTGCTGAACTGAAATCTTTGTAGCGGGGACCTGAGACTAACTCATCTCAGGCTGGTCTCAAGTTAAATTCTGAGAGCCGCTAACCTACATTAATATGTACTATTATCACCATTCAACAGATGAAAAAAAAAAGATGTAGGGAGGTTAAATAATTTGTTCAAGGTCTGTATGGCTCCCAGGCCCGTTGCCTCTCAAGATACTTTAAAGTTAGCTCTAAAATCTCGGTCTCCTTCTGAGAAATGACACACAACAAATGCATCATTGTCCCAAACTCTGTCTTGCTGACTCCCTGATGGCCACTTCTGTGGGTCTGTGTACAGCCGGGGTCTGGTCTCTATGACTGCACTGGCTCATCTCTGCCGGCCTTTTCCCAGGATTCTGCATTATCTTTCCATGGTCTGAGCCTCCCACTTCAAAGACATATGAAATACACTTTGTATTTGGGCCCCTTTCTTTCAAGCCCACAGAGCCATGTGCACATAAACTATTGCTATGTTCAGCATTTGGTGTGGGCCTGCTCAGGGACATACTCCTGTGCCTGGGCCCCTCACCTAACTGTAACTCCCTTAGGTCAAGAAATCCAGGATGCTGATGATTTCTGGGAAACCAGGATCCCCGCATGAATAGCAGATGTCCATCTAATCGGCAAGTGACTGCGGTTAGTTCTTTTAGACATCTTGGAGTTAGTTATACGCGTATGCTGGTTATTTGTGGTCCTCCCATTCCTGTTCTCTCCCCGAACTCAACCATCCCTCTTCAAATCCCTCCTAACATTTCTCCTGTACCCACTGGGACCCTCCTTCTGGGTAAATGAACATAAGTGTTCTGAGTCTATTCGCTTCACCTTCCTCCCCCATCTGACTGTCCCCGGAGGACATAGCTTTTCCTGCCACCCTCCCATGTGTAGGCTGTGTCTTCTGATGGTTTCCGGGGTTTGGCATTCTCCTGGTCCCCTAATGCATCTGCATGCTATTACCCCTCCACCTCTGTGTGGAAACTACTTCTCCAGGCTTCAGGTTATGTGGCTCAGCCTCTTTGTCATCTAGCAGCCCCCTGCTTATTCCATTTCATTTGAGGAAGATTCAGCAGCTGCCTCACTGCTCTCCCTAAGGTCAGTCATCCAAGAAAACAGCGTCTCACTGGACCAGGGATCCAACAACCAAATGCCAAATCCCATTCTTTCCTTCATATTAGTCCTTTTCCTACCACACTTAGTTACACTGAAGGTCTTAACACATGCTGTCCACATGCCTGTAAATACTCTCCTCCCCCTTCACCCTTTCTCAGGATGGGCATCTCAGCCTGCAAGCATGTGTGCCATTCCCACATTATCTAGTCGGTCCCTCCACTGTTCTTCCATTCCACTTCACTTTCTTCACAGCATCTCTGGGTAGATGCTGGTGTAATTACGTATTTGCTGGTTTGTTATCTGTCACCACCAATCTGTATGTTGCATGAGGACAAGGGCCACGTCAACTTCATTCATAGTCCCAGCACCTAGAACAGTACTTTGCATATCGAACATTCAATTATACTCATTAAATGAATAAACAAATGAGAACATGAACAACTGTCAGCCCTGTACTTCGGAAAGAGAGCTCCTGCCGGCTTGTGGTTTCACCCTGAGTAGAGGTTGGCTCGGAAAGTTTCATTTTCTCCAGCAGAGTTGCTGCTAAGGAGCCAGTATTTTTAACAGACCTCACAGATGACTTCCATACTTTGATAAGGTTTGGAAAACTGAACTAGGGAAAGGCCTTCACCCACACACTGAATGCTGACAGGCTGGAGAAACCCTCTGCTGCAGCTGGGAAGGGGAATCATTCCGGGTTTTGTGGGATTCCCCAGCACTGGTGTAAACGGGGGCTTTTAGAGAAGGCCCCAAGTTACTCAGGTAATAAATGGAAATCAAGGGAAAGAGGGCTCCTGAAATATTGTGGAGACCGAAGAGCATAGATTAATTTTAGTTTATTATTAGTTTTCTGTTTTGAAAGAAGAATTTAAGAGAGGAGAATTTCGGTGTATAGATTGTCTCTACCAGGTGAATCCTATTGAAAATCCTCTGTGGTCTATATTTCATACTTTGAAGATGGATTCGGTTCTCAGAAATATTCAAAATCCTCTTGGAGCCAAGTCTCATGTGGGTGGCAAATCCAGGGAATATTGTTCTGGAAATTTGGACCTTAGTCGCCCCGCCTCCACTCCCTGACACTGAAGAGCCTCTAATGGGATGATTTCTGAAGATAAACAGGAAGTTTGCTTCTTCTCTTTGGAAGAGGAAGACTTTATTTCTCAGGGAAGAAGAGATGATGACCCAGAGAACATACTTATTCTCCACCACAATGATTCCCCAACGTTGTGCCCTTTGTCTCTGCTTGGAGCCCACTGGAGGTATCTCAGCTGCTTGTTGGGTGGAGAGGTCTGGGGAGGGCCTGGGTTGAGGTAGAGGGGATGAGAAGGCCTTGCATCTCTAGTTCGGAACCCTTGCTTACCGCTCACACAATTGCAGGGTCTCACCCACAGGCCTCTGGGAGTCCTCCCGTGGGCGCTCTCGGAGGTGGAGAGTACCCCGCCCCGGCCCCCCACCCCCAAGCCCTCGCCCACTCCTTTACCACGGGAGTAACGCTCTTCCCCGCAGCCCAGCTCTGCTGCTGTAACGGGGCAGCGCACAGGCCTCCTGGGGGGCAAGGAAGAGGAAGGAATTGCCATTGTTACGCGTCTGCTTTGTTTGCTTTTTTGCTTTTGATTTGGTCACGTCTAAATTTCTTATTAAAAAATAAGATTTCTTGTACTGTGAAGATTAATATCCTATGGCTACATCACTAGGTCTACATTTAATATTCACATTCTCTCTACCAGCACAATCCCTGGGCCTTTGGGACTCAAAAACACATCTGCCTCCCTTTAAAGCCTGCATTACCAAGTTGCTTGTATTACTGTTGACTTGACAAAAGCGGTGTCTGATTTCCCCTTCCCAATTTCTTGTTTTCTCACCCTCTGACATCAGGCAGAGATATAAATGATGGTGGACTGCACCGAACAATTGCTTTGTTACTGTAGGTCAGTCAAGCAGGTGTAAGCGTGAGGTGCCAGCTGTCATCTGGAACGCCATCTATAGGGGGAAAGGTCTACGTTCCAAACAAAGGACAGACCAGCAAACTAGTGGACCAAGTGTTACCATGGAAACAGTCTGTTCATGCAGGGGTGGTCATACACAGAACCCACAGGAACGTGGTGCTCTGGGACAGGCTGTGACAATCCTTTCGGGCCTTGGCGACCCCCTGGCCTCACTGGGTGTCATTTAGGGTAGCCTACACTGCTCTAACAAGACCTGGAAGGTGACTGAAGTTCAATTCTTTTTCTAACAGTCCAGAGCAGATGTTCTGGGTCTAGAGCTGGGAGAATGGGGCTCTGTTTCCCGTTGACATTCAGGCACCCAGGCTGATGGTGGCTCTACCATCTTCAGATCACAGGAAGAAGAAAGGCTGGGAAGTGTTACAGCCCAGGCCTGGAAGTGACTTGCCTCACCTAGGCTCACAGTACTTCAGCTAGAGCTCAGTCCTGTGGATTTTCCTAAAGCAAGGGAAGCTGAGGGATGTCAGCCAACTGTATGCCCAGGAAGAAGTGGCAAATAGATTTTGATGGCCTGTCAGTTGCCTTCTACCGTGCTGCTAGACCTGCTTCAGACCAGGCTGCATCAACTGAGAAGCCCTGCATTAACCCTTGCAGGAGCATCGGCATGTTTCAGGCTGAGAAGGATCAACTCAGAAGTCCCGAACTGACGCCCACGGTCTTCAGCACAGTTCCCAGTTGGTTCCTGGTCGCTGCAGCTTTTAGAACCTGCTCTGAGTTCCCTCTTCCATCCCTGGCTTGTCTGGACTTCCAGCTCCTTCCTCTGCTCTCCTCCCATGCCCTGCTCCCGGCTAGCATGCCCTCAGCCTCACAGACTCTCCTTGTTCTCCAGAATCAGCCGAGTTCCGTGCTCACTTATTCAGCTGGACTGCTTGGTTTTTGGCTCACGTGTCCTGTGAGTCCTCTTCTGTTCCTCCTGATGTGGACACCAGCACGGGGGCTCTGAGCCTTCTTCTGACGCCCCTTTATGGCCTCCCCTTGACTTTGGGACTTTATTCTCCTCTTTTGTTTTCCTCACTTTCATCTGACCTCCCTCCTGCAGGTCTGGCTTTTTTTTTTATTAAGGTATCATTGATATTCACTCTTATGAAGGTTTCACATGAAAAACATTGTGGTCACTACATTCACCCACATTATTGAGTCCCCCCCATGCGCCATTGTAGTCACACTGTCCATCAGTGTAGTAAGATGCCACAGATTCACTGTTTGCCTTCTCTGTGCTGCACGGTCTTCCCCGTGACCCACACACACACCATGTATGCCAATCATAATACCCCTCAATCCGCTTCTCCCCCCCTACCTCACCCACCCCTCCCTTTGGTAACCACTAGTCCTCCCTTCTTGGAGTCTGTGAGTCTGCTGCTGTTTTGTCCCTTCAGTTTTGCTTCATTGTTATACTCCACAAATGAGGGAAATCATTTGGTACTTATCTTTCTCTGCCTGGCTTATTTCACTGAGCATAATACCCTCTAGCTCCATTCATGTTGTTGCAAATGGTAGGATTTGTTTTCTTCTTACGGCTGAATAGTATTCCATTGTGTTTATGTACCACCTCTTTTTTATCCATTCATCTACTGATGGACACTTCAGTTGCTTCCATATCTTGGCTATTGTAAATAGTGCTGCAATAAATATAGGGGTGCATCTGTCTTTTTGAATCTGTGATCCTATTTTCTTAGGGTAAATTCTGAGGAGTGGAATTTCCAGGTCAAATGGTATTTCTATTTTTAGTTTTTTGAGGAACCTCCATATTGCTTTCCACAATGGTTGAACTATTTTACATTCCCACCAGCAGTGTAGGAGGGTTCCCCTTTCTCCGCTGCCTCGCCAGCATTTGTTGTTTCTAGTCTTTTCGATGTTGGCCACCCTAACTGGTGTGAGGTGATACCTCATTGTGGTTTTAATTTGCATTTCCCTGATAATTAGTGATGTGGAGCATCTTTTCATGTGCCTGTTGGCCATCTGAATTTCTTCTTTGGAGAACTGTCTGTTCATATCCTCTGCCCATTTTTTTAATACAGTTATTTGCTTTTTGGGTGTTGAGGCGTGTGAGTTCTTTATATATTTTGGATGTTAACCCCTTGTTGGATATGTCATTTACAAATATATTCTACCATACTGTAGGATGCCTTTTTGTTCTGCTGATGGTGCCCTTTGCTGTACAGAAGATTTTTAGCTTGATGTAGTCCCATGTGTTCATTTTTGCTTTTGTTTCCCTTGCCCAAGGGGATGCGTTCAGGAAAAAGTTGCTCATGTTTATATTCAGAGATTTTTGCCTATGTTTTCTTCTAAGAGTTTTATGATTTCATGACTTACATTCAGGTCTTTGATCCATTTTGAGTTTACTTTTGTGTATGGAGTTAGACAATAATCCAGTTTCATTCTCTTAGACATAGCTGTCCAGTTTTGCCAACACCAGTTGTTGAAGAGGCTGTCTTTTCCCCATTTTATATCCATGGCTCCTTTATTGTGTATTAATTGACATATATGCTTGGGTTTATATCTGGGCTCTCTATTCTGTTCCATTGATCTATGGGTCTGTTCTTGTGCCAGTACCAAATTGTCTTGATTACTGTGGCTTTGTAGTAGAGCTTCAAGTTGGGGAGTGTAATCCCCCAGCTTTATTCTCCCTTCTCAGGATTGCTTTGTCTATTTGGGGTCTTTTGTGGTTCCATATGAATTTTAGAACTATTTGCCCTAGTTTGTTGAAGAATGCTGTTGGTATTTTGATAGGAATTGCATTGAAGCTGTAGATTGCTTTAGGCAGGATGGCCATTTTGACAATATTAATTCTTCCTATCCATGAGCATGGGCTATATTTACATTTATTGGTATCTTCTTTAACTTCTCTCATGAGTGTCTTGTAGTTTTCAGGGTATAGGTCTTTCACTTCCTTGGTTAGGTTTATTCCTAGGTATTTTATTCTTTTTTATGCAACAGGTTTGGCTTTCTTGAAGCTGCCCATTTCATACTTGAAGACACTCATCTTTTTGTTCTCCCAAACTCCAGTCTGCATCCCTATTAGGGGTCTGGTACCTCACCTTCTCCTTCCTGTGAGGAGCTCCCTTGCTGGAGTCAGCTGGCCCAGGCAATTCAGAAGACATCTAGACATAAAATACACTAGTAAGCATTCTTCACTTGTCTCTTAACATATGCAATGGCCTTGTAATAGTGGAACGTTTTATGTAGGTGGTCTGCCACTCCATTCCCCATCAAAGTTGGAAATACTTCATGTATATTTAATTTATTGTGCTCTAAATATTGTGTCACATGCATACTTCTTGTTAACCCCATAGCTCCTAGAACACACAAAACACTCTCTAAATACTATCAATATTAGCTTTACCCTCCTCCATTTATTATTTTAAGGCAAATTCTTTTTATAGTGAAGGCTTAGATGATTTAAAACATTGCTACCCAGTCCTTAAAATAAATATTACAAATGAAGCAATGATAGGATAGGTGATAGAAAAGGCTGTATACTGATGAAGATTATATCAAATACTAAAGAAAAAGATAGCTTAAAGACTATATATACATATATATGTCAGAAAGATGCAAAGCTAGATATTTATTATACTATTCTGAAGCTTGCTTTGTTATTATACTTACAATGTGGCTTGGCTGTGTTTTTAACAGCATTATCACTATACTTTGAAATGAGTCTCTGTCTTGATGAGAATATGGCAGCTATAAAGAGAAGTATCCTGTATGCAGACTTAACATTAGCCTAACCAAGAAATCATTTAGAGACTCACATCTTTTGGCTAGGTAGACCTGGAGAAGGAATTTAAGTTATGGAATAATAGTCAAATTGGAAAAGAGAAATTGGCTGGATAGGACAAAAGTTCTTCTTTGAAGAACCCAACCCATTTGAAATGAGGGAGAAGACTGATGGATGGTTTAAAAGGAAATGTTTCCCTGAAGCCTACCTGCTGTACCCATAACTACCTGTCCACAAGAATGTGGCTCCCTGGTGACAGCTGTACTAATGATAGAAAAACAAGTTGAGTGGAAGAAGATAAATTATGTAAATTTATATTGACCGAGGATCCTGTTGGAGCATTTAGGAATTTTTATTATTAAAAATAAACCTAGGATTTTCTTACATTGAAAAGCAATTAAAAGATGAAGGATACTTTTCTTTGATCTTGGAATGAAATCCAGATCAGCCATAATAATGTT
The DNA here is from genome assembly GCA_032199065.1 of Smutsia gigantea. NCBI lineage: Eukaryota > Metazoa > Chordata > Mammalia > Pholidota > Manidae > Smutsia > Smutsia gigantea. The sequence continues at coordinate 113,037 of JAVSCE010001238.1, forward strand.
TATTAACATTACTGTAAATTACTTGCAGGCAGGTAGGTAGTAACAGCGATTTCATGAATTTGAGAGGAAGTATAAGGTGTGTTCTAAGCTGTAAGTTTATATTTTATTTTTTGTTTATATAAAAAAGAAAGGTACCAAAAAAGTCACATAAATTGGTTGTCAAATTAGAAGCCTGCAACTTTCTGTGTTCCATTTCAAGCAGCTGTCTTATTTTAAAATGTAAACTTAGCTTAAAAGTTGAGGATTAGCACTTATATGTGGAGTATAAGAACAAAGAAAAAAACTGAAGGAACAAAACAGCAGCAGACTCACAGAACCCAAGAACGGACTAATAGTTACCAAAGGGAAAGGGACTGGGGAGGATGGGTGGGAAGGAGGGACAAGGGGGAAAAAGGGGCATTACGATTAGCAGATGTAATGTTGGGGGGGCACGGGGAGGGCTGTACAACTCAGAGAAGACAAGTAGTGATTCTGTAACATCTCACTATGCTGATGGACAGTGACTGTAATGGGGTTGGTGGGGGGGACCTGATGAAGGGGTAGTTTAATAACCATAATATTGCACATGTAATTGTAGATTAATGATACCAAAATAATTTAAAAAAAAAGTTGAAGATTAGCAAACAAAGATGGGAAGCCATTCAATGTTTTAAAAGACACATTTTTTGCTTTTGTTCAAAGACCGGCCATTGAAATCAATACCTTAATAAGGATGCCTACTATGATTCTTTACACATTTAGAAATTTGATGAACTCAGGTTTAGTGAATATTTTAACAAAAGCAAATGAAACTGGTACTTAAATTTTTTTCTTAGTGCAACATTACTCAACACTTAATTTAACATGCTGTAATTTTAAATGAATCTTTTTTCCTACTCAGACGCATTGGAAATGCAGCTAAATTGTTTCAGTCGCCCACTCACTGAACAAAAAAAAGAAAAAGACTTATTACTTGCTACGTAACAGGAAGGTGAAGGGTCTACCACCGAGGCAGCACATTGACAAGGAAGGCTCCTTTCTCTTTCGCCATCATCACAGAGCTTTGACTAAATGGGGAAAGCACTGTTCATGAGAGCCAGAAGACGGTGTGAACGAAGAATGCTCTGTACCTATCGCCACTCTTAATTCTCAAGTATATATATTTTAATAATCTACAGTTCAGGGGAGTATACCCAAGCCTTGTCTCAAATATAGATCTCTCACGGTTTGTGTTTTACTGACAACCCGTGTGCAGCCAAAGGACAGCGTGAGGATACCCAGGTGCTCAGATTTAGCACTGACACAGCACTTTGATCTGTAGTGTGCCTTACAAACATTAACTAATTAAGAGGAACAACACCCTGCAAGGTATTTAGCAGGATGCAAAAATGAAAATCTACAAGGAAGGCAGCCAGGATGCATAAATCATGAAGTGTTACGTCAACATGACCTGAAAACCAGCACATCTCTCTCCCCCTCTTCTTGCCATGACCCTCTTTTGGGAAAGGCAAGAAGTTAAGATTTTATGCCAAGTGATGATGGGGGTGGGGGCGGGAATGATGTCTGGGTGGGGCTGGGTAGGAGGGCTGTTATAAAGTGTGAAGTATCACATTTGCAAAGGGGAAATGTTCCACTAACTCAGAGAAGGAGCTGAAGAATATAACCCTTTTAGAAGTACCTCAGAGAATAGAAAATCAATACCGTGTTTAATTAATCTACTGCAGATTGACTTCACATAAAGGACCCCAACTAGGAAACTGCCACACTGGGAAATCTGACACTGAGCAGTTGAGAGACTAAGAGGGCAGAAGACTGGTCTGTGGTATAATCTGCATTTTGTTGTTGTTGTTGTTCTTCCAGGGGCTGGAGGAGGGCATCGAGAATGCCCTGTGGTCCGACTGCAGACTTTGCTCACTTGCTTTATGAAAGCAGCCTCAGCAGGCAACAGCATTACACAAAGGTGAGTGGAATCACTTCAGCAGCTTTTAGACGAGTGTTTGGAAGAATCTGTGGTTCACGGTCTGGACGTGGATGAAGAAAACTGGGATTCTAACCAGTTCTGTGACCTGAGCCTGTTTCTTCATCTTTATATGGTTTAATCATCTCTATCTCAAAGGGAGTGCTAGAAAATGAAATGAAATGGATGTAAAAGTGCTTACGTGCAGAGGAGATGCTCTGTGGATTGTAGTTTTCTCCCCCTTACCTACCTCTTTAGCGTGCTGCAGAGGCGAGGCAGGTACAGTCTGTCAACCTCAGGAAGTCTGCCGTCGAAATTCAGGATTCACCTCAGATGTCATTTTAAACCCTCGAAGTTGCCCTGTCCACTGTGGTGCCGTGAGCTGCCTACTCCCCTGAGCACTTGCACTGTGATGAGTCAAAATTGAGAGGAGCTGTCACTGTAGACTAATGCCAAATGTTGAAGACTTAGTTAAAAAAAAAAAGTAAAATATTTTATTAATAATTTTTACATTTATTACACATTGAAATGAAAATAATTTGGACACACAGGGTTAAATGTCATGTTAAAATTCATTACACCTCTTTTTACTTATTAAAATTGTGGCTATGGAAGACTTAAAGTTACATATGGAGCTCACATTTGTGATTCACATTATGTTTCTATTGGTAGTGTTGTCCTAGAGCATAACTATCAAATATCTTAGATCACATACTTCATCAGTGAAAAAAATGTTTGAGAACGCATCCCCCTAAATATGTACATTTTTTGTTTATAAGTATACTTTATATATATTAGAAAACATACAAAAATAGAAAGCAAATACAAATTAAAGTCCTCATATCTTCTTCCCACACTCCAGTGATTACCTTGTGTACCCCTGGGGTGGCTATGTGCCCCTTTAGAAGCTGGTAACTTAGAACTGACTCTTGATGAGGCAAAGGACGCATTTGTCCCACTCCTATGGGGAGTAGGAAAACTGGGTGATTATAATTGGAGAAAAACAAAATCACAATAAAAATTGTAACCATACACAGATCATACAAGTACAACCAAAGAAAAACACTACAAATGTAACAACATGAGTAAGACAAAAAGGCTAAAGGGTTCCCCCCAGTTACTGCTGCAGAATTTTGTTGGGAGTGAGCAGGTGGAGACGGGGCCAAGTGACAGGCCATGAGACCTGGGCAGGAAGCTCTCTCTACATAGAACTTTACCTACGGTTGAGAAGTCAACTGTGTGAACCAAAGATGGTGGTGGAGGGACTGAGGCACGCCCTAGATGCTGCTTGGTACCTTCTCTTAGCACTGCCCCATAGGAAAGAGGGGCAGACCCTGGGTTTCAAAAAGCTCTTTAAGAGGAGGGGAAAAGAAAGTCCCAGGAAAGAAGAAAATGGGGATGGAGCCACTGCCAGGGTTTTCAGGTTCCATGAGCAGAGACAATGAAGTCCCATTCCACATAGGGCCCCAAGAGGTGACAAGACCTTTCTGATGAGAAATATTGGGAGATACTAAGATTTGAGGGCAGCAGTGAAAGACTCGTCTGCCCAAGTCTGGCTCCAGAACTGAAAAGATTATGGACTTGGGCAAGGCATGGGGACCTATGCACTCTAGAGACCAGAGGGCCAGCCCCATATATTCTAGAATGTATGAGACCATCTGGGGTTCTTGCTTGACTTCAGGGAGGTGAGAACCCTAAATCGTGACTGAAATTAGTTGTCTGGCAGCAGAATTATTTGAATTAGAGATACATGGAAATGTGACAAGTTTTTAATGGAAAATAGCTCAATTAAAAAATGTACAGAGTGACATAGTTTAAAATGTCAAATAAAATGAAAATAAAATCCCCTTGTCCCATCTTCATCCCCTAGATTCCCACTTCCCAGGGATAACCACCTTTGACTTTTTAAATTGTTTCTTTTCACGTTTACCACCATAATTCTAAATAAGGTATTCTTATTATTTCTGAAGTTTTTGAGTTTTTTATATTATCTAAGGTCTTCCTACCAAGGAAGATGAAAGTTCTACTCTCTTACACGTACATACACACACACTTTACATTCTCTTCTTCCTATCAATATAGTTATATCACAATTTCACAATTTTGGTTATTAATAGAGGATTTACATTACTATGACTATACCAATTTTATTTATTCATAGCAGAGCCAGGTAATATGATTTTCCTTTCTTGAATAACTTTTGTTTTTCCTAGAGTTAATGAGTGCCTAACCTCTGCTTAATTTTCTATTTACCTGTTTGTCACTCATTCATCTTCAAACTCCACTACACCATCAGTCTCTCTCTATGTTCAAACACTGGAAAGTGTGTTGTTTTTCTGTCACTTCTCATCCTCCTGCAGTAATCTGGCCTGGACTGTGCTCTTCATCCTGGGCTTCGCTTCACTTTCACTGTCACATTTCACTTGTCCTCGTCTTCTGCATTTTGTCATTGCTGTTCTTATGGGTTGATGCTTACTTTATTCATTCAATTCCCTTTTAATGAGCATTCAGGAAGATGCACACTTTGTTTTTTCCAGAGGGCTGTTTATTGGGTCGTAAGAATGTGACACTTCCCAGCCTCTGTCTTGTAGAGTAAAAGTCACAGCAGCTCCACAGGAGTAGCAACACCAGTGATGCACAGAAGTGAAGTTCCTTCTCCCAATCAGAGCTGATGCCCACCATGTGCATGACAATCAGACTTGATAGTAGAATGTAGAGTCCTCCAAAATCTAGTAGCACCTAATTTTGGTCCAAAAATACCAGATTTAAACCTCTCATAACAAATTATTTTGAAAGTTCTGGAAAGTAGCTCTCGGTCATATGGGGAAGTAAACACTTAGGTGATTGTGGGTCATTCATCTCTAAGAACCAAAGCAGCAACTATGGCCCAAAGTGGGACACTTTGATCAAAAACAAACTGTAATGGATTGGGATACCTAAAATATGCTAAAATCCATGTTCATAAGACACAAAATATTAAAACCCAAAAAACTCCTTGGTCATCTGTGAAGGATGCTCATTATTCTGAAAACAGGTAAATAAAAGGAAAGAATCAGACTTCCTGCCTTTCCCGGAAAAAGTAAACAAAACAACAATAACAACAAAAAAATATATACCTGAAGGTAACAAGTAGATAAAGGAGTGTTCTTTAAAAAAAAAAATTCCAGCTAATAAGTTAGGAAGAAATAAGTGATTTTGCAGTGCCTAATGAAATAATGGATCTAGGCAATGATCACCAATGGCTACTGAAACCATTTGCTGAACACCGATGGGGAACACAGCAGTGCCGATAAAATATTCTTGGCAACAAATCACACATAATCTGACCAACTGTCTAGATTTTTACTCCCACATGAAGGAAAATACAGGAAGCAAGAACATGATAAACTGATGTTATAGGGATGCAGTCAACAGAATCATTTAAAAATCAGATATAGGAAACTCTAGAGGACAAAGAACACAGTTGCTTCCACAAATAAGGTGCAAGGAAAAAGGAATACCTGAAGACTAAGAGACTCAAGAGACATATCCACATACACCAAGTATAAAAACAAGCAAGTAAGCCAGACTTTATGAGGCAATCAGGAAAATGGGAGCACTGAGCAAATACTTAATAATATTAAGGAATCATTGTGAGTTTAAGACATGACATTGATATTGTGATTGTATTTTAAAAGGACTTGTTGTTAGAGTTACATTCTAAAGTAGAGAAAAACTCATTATTCTGAAAACTGGTAAATAAAAGGAAAGAATCAGGCTTCCTGCCTTTCCTGGAAAAACAAAACAAAACAACAACAACAACAAAAAACTATACCAGAAGGTAACAAATAGATAAGGGAGAGTTATTAAAAAAAATTCCAGCTAATAAATGATATTGCAACCCCTAATGAAATAGTGGATCTAGGCAATGATCACCAGTGGCTACTGAAACCATTTGCTGAACACCAATGGGGAACACAACAGTGCTGATAAAATATTCTTGCCAACAAATCACACATAATCTGGCCTGCCTTCCTTGTCCCACAGACTGTTACCCCACCAGCTTGGCTCTCTCTCCAGCAGACTTAGAAGGCCGCTGTGGATGCCAGGTGCCCTCTGGCTCGTCACAGGGCCTGCTCTGCTTGGGCCCCTGGAGTCAGTGTAGGTCTTCAGAGCCAAAGAAGATCCAGGGTAGCTGGCCACTGTGAACTGCAGTAATTGCTGAGTGCGAATGTGCCAAGGCCGGTGATAGGGAGTAGTGGGCCCGTGGTAAGTCGGAGGGCACGCGCTCTGATGAAATGAACTGGTGCGGAGTGGGGAGGCGTACAGGCTGGGGACAGGAACACCAGAGACCAGCGAGGGCCCGTCCGGGATATATCCTTCAGCCTCAAGATCCCCGTAGTAGGCCTAGATCTGTCCTTGAGCTGAGCCTTGACTTCCTTGGAAGTACAATGACCTGGCCATAGCCACCTCTTTGACAACAGAGAACTCTAGTGCCTAGTCAGAGTGGATTAAAAAATATAATGCTTATCACACTGACAAAGCAAGAATGGGTAGGAAATGTACTACTAGGAAAAAGGCAGTCCCTTGGGGAGCCTGAATGTGTTGACTTAATGATAAGAATGTGTACGCCAAGGGTGTTAGGCAGACAGGAATCCATCCTGGTAGAGTCTGAAGGGCCCGAGTCAGGACTGGCAGGCTGTGGCCACACTGACTCCAGAGGGCATCCTTTGGACACACAGGCAAAGGGCATATCTAAACTTTGCAGTCGTGAGAGACTTTCCTGGGCACTGTGAGAAAGTAAAGGGTGGTGGAGAGGGGCATTAAGAGCCTGAGAGAGAGGTAGGAAATCTACTTCTTCTTTCTTCCCAGTGATTAATTTTTATTCAATTTAAAAATAAATCTAAGATTCTTCCTAAATACTATAAAAATACCAGAATGTAGTAAACTATTATAAAGAACAGGATTTTTAGTGTGTTTCAGGATCTTGCTGATAGGTTTACTAATTTATTTGGGGGGTTAGCAGGATTGATTGTATCAGCTGCTGCACTGCCAAAAGTGAATGCTCACCAAGAGCTCCACGTAGGAACCGGACCAAATCCTGTGGGGCACACAGTCAGCAAGAAGACACAGTTCTTGCCTTGCCAGATCTCTTCCAATGCAGATGAAGATCTAAGACCATAAAATTATGTTCTAAAACATAATTGTGGTAAATATAAATGATTGGTGGAATTAGGAAAAGCTGAGATGGACAGGCAAAGCTTCACAGAAGATCTGGGAATTGACTCTAGCTTTGAAGGGAGGCCCAAATTTCAGTAGCTGTTAAGGGGAAAGGGAGTCTTCCTCTCATCCAATTCTTTCATGGTATACTAGATGCTTCTGGTGCCTGCTTGTCTGCATTCCCTCCCAAGAAGCTGCCTTGCCCGAAGGCTCTTCTAGACAGTCATGTTTTAATGCCCACTACCCCCTGTTGCAGCAGGTGAGGCAAGAGCTGTTACCTGACCCAAGACTGCCATTCCCAGGTGTGGCTTGGCCAGCAGAGCTTGTCTTAGAAAGACATTCTGAGCTCATGAGAGTCTCCTTCTTGACAATTTAAATGTAGAAACACGAGAAGAACTCAGGTGAAAGGATACCACATGTGTAAGTCAAAGTTATGGAGAAAAGAAGGTGGTGCCAGGCTACCTGTGAGTCTGAAGGAATTCTGGTTCCAGTTACAGGTCTTCTATTCCTCCACCTCTAAGTGACTTGAAATAAATGGAATGGATATCTGTTCTTTAACCAAATTATCTGATTCAATTATATGGACACGGTGAATGGAGATAGTAGCAGTTTTTTCCCCCCGTCTTAACTCTGTGACTGTGTTGGTACAAATACCTTGAAAGTTATCTTAGTGCTTATAAGGTGGACATTGCCCTTACATTTGTATGCAACAGGAACCGACAAATGGCATAAGTTAACCAGAACTTCCAGTTTCTCTTCCTCTTACTTCCAACCTCTCTTCCTCCCTCCCTCCTTCCTTGTCTCATGGATGAAATGAAATGGGAGCAAGAGAAATTATAGGTTGGAAATAAAATCAAACCAGGTGTAGAGTCAACACACAACTGTACCTGGGCATAATTTACAAGTTTGATTCTGAGCTTCTAAGGAACTGGGGGACAACATGGTTAATACCAACCTTTTTAGTATTTGTAGGACAGAAGCAAAGCAATTGAGTACCAACAGAAATTTGTCTCATGGGTCCTCATAAAAGGAACACCATGCCATCTTCAACCAAAAAATGACAGGTTTTCTTAGAAAATTCATTGTACAGATGGAGAGCATAATGCCAAAATTCTGCTAAGGAAGGGAATACTACTTGTTTTAAGTATGAACATTTTGGGTGTTTTGATGTGATCCAAGGAAAAAAATCTAAGAGGGAGAAAAGCATAAAGTGCCTAGAAGAGTGGATGGTGGCCTTCCAGTACTCTTGGCCTTTGATGAATAGCATTCCTCACGACTGATAAGAATTAAAGAGGAGAGAGGTTATATCCTGAAGGGCAGAAATTGGATACAGCTGATTAACAACAGATGCATATTTCTGAACATTTTGACATATGGACGGTCAATGAGGCTGGCTTTATGGTTGACATAATTTTCTGGAAGCAAGGAGAAAAGTCTGGGGAGGTGACACCAGAAGATTTTCCAGTTTAGGTAGAGGTGTCAGTTGAATGAGCAGGTGTGGGGCTGCTGGTGGGCCATAGAGGCCTGTGGGAGACTGGACTCATTTCCTATTTATTTTTGTTTGTCGTGATCTGTGCAGCATAGTTTTCATGAAGAGTGTTAGGAGTCTACTTCAGTGTGGATGATTGTTTACAACTAAATGATTTTGTAACATTCATTGGCAAGTTGTTCATTTTTCTAAAATTATGGTAATGTAGTTATTTTATCTATTTTTCAATGTGTAAAACATACTAAATGCCTGGCACTTGTTCATCCAGGAGAAAGTGACTAAAGTACATGAGGAAAATATATAGAGCTTTATCTGACAAGCTGATTTATTTAAAAATCAACAAAGTGGTTAATGGAACTTCAGGGTAATAATTTCACATTTATACTAACTTTTAATGAGCCCATGTGGTTTCTTTAAAATCTATATTACCTGTGTAAAGAAAACCTATTCATTAGAAATACAGTCTCTGATTTTGGTAACAGAGCCAATATACATAGCCAATAGAGGCCAATTCTAGTGAGTTTTAAAATCTGAAATATTTAACTTTGTGAATATAAGACTTTATTATCAACACTTATTTCCCATGCTGTCAATTAAAAATAATATGTTGACCACCTACTGTAACTAATTTAACTGATCAATGATTGAGACATTAATGGATAAAACAACAGCATTATTAGTATTTTTCTTCGGAAAATATCTTTTATATTTATACCAGGCGTATTTGCAAATAATCATTTTACTGCCTGGGGTTTTAACATGTAACTTTTTAATTTATTTATAAAGAAAAATATGTATGTCAATTCCAGTTGGCTAATTCTGTATTTTTCTGTTAAATAGTAAATGGAGAAAGTCTAATTGGCCTCGCTAATTAGCATCAACCCCTCTGGTTCAGGCTGTGTCTAGGCTGTTGGCCAGCCTATGGTTCAGGTACCCACTCCTGATCTGTTCTGTGACCAGCCTTTGTTCAAGGAATAGTCTAAAGTCCATGGGAAGGGACGGTGAGCAAAGTGAATTCTGTCAGAAGAGGATAGAGGTGTTGCATGCATCATGATTGATGTATTTCATACTAGAGGTTTTCACCCTTACTCTATTGTAAACAACACTGATGTAAATCCTTGTAGATCTTTTTGCATTTGTCCAAAACTTCATTAGGATGAATATCTAGAAAAGTAACTGTTGAGTTGAAGGGTTTGAAAATTTTTAATTTTTATCATTCTATTTCTCTTGGTCTCTTAATACTTCACCTGCTGAACACCAAGAATATATACTCCCTCTTTCCATGTGTGTAAACATACAAGAAATAAAAAGTTTCACTTCTATGATTAGTTCACAAAAATGGTTGAAACTTACAACCTGTTCTTTTCCTTGTTTTTCTGCGAAACTGTTTATGAAAGAATCTTAATTTTATTTTGGGAAATAATTCATATATCTAGAATGGTTTCACTTCAGAAAAAGGTTAGGGCAGCTTGACTGGCTAGGGAGGCTAGCATCCAAGGGAGAGAGAAAGATAAAATTCCAGGTGCTCTTTTATGCTTAACTTGGCAAATTTTGTAAAAGATTTAAAGAAAACAATCTGCCCTCAGTGTAGTGGACCAGCTGGCAGAGTTTGGAAAGCAGGCAGCTCTTCTCTCAGGAAGGTCTGCAGGCTGATCCGCTGCCCTGGCTGTCCCCAGTCACACTGCAGGTGGAGTTCTTCTCTCTCCTTTTTCCTCATACGTCCCTTGTAGAGCTTCTCAGACGTGAGAGGGCACAGAAGCACCAGGGAGTTGACTCAAAATGCCGCTTCCTTTAATTTGCTGGTTCTGGGACCCAAGAATCTATATTTTTAACAAGCTCCTCCGATAACTGGGGCAGGTGCTTTGGTAAGCCCCTCTTGGAGAAAAATTGCTTTGAAGGCTTAATGGGTATTTTTGGGGTGGAAGGAAGTCAAAGTTAAAAGTTTTCTAAAAGTTTTTCTGTAAAAAAAATTAGTTATGCTACTCTTTGTTTCAAGTCAGTTCTGGGTCTCAAGAAAAAGACTTTCTTAAAGAGAATATTGAACTCTGCCTCCCCAATACTTCCCAACAAGAACACTCCTGGCCCTAGATTTTTCCTACTACCATCCCTCTTAATTGTTTGTCTCACCACCTTCCATTCCGAACCTCTCCGGATCTCCTGTTCTTATTGGGCCATGCTAGAATCCACTGAGGAGCTCTAAAATTTCTCCTGATTCTACATTAGGAATTAATATTTTGAAGTCAAATCCCTCGGAAGGTCAGGGAGTGTGTGGGGAGGTCATTTGGCTGCCTGCCAGAGACAGACCTGGCTGATGTTATCTGGGTTAATTAGAACCTGGCTTTTTGCCTTGAAGGTTCAGACACTTGATTTTGTCAACAAACAAGACGGGGATCTGGTCTGTGAGCAGGTTCACTTTACCCAAACGAACAGCACCTGGCGCCCACTGTCAGCATGCCAGTGCCTTTGTTTACAGTCAGAAAGGAACTGGGACATTTGCATAGGCATGGGTCTTCCCACATGCGGTGGTCGGGGAGCCCAATTATAATTCAGAAGTCTCCTTCCGGGTAAGGAATCAGAATAAGGGAAGTTAAATACATAATTTGCTTCTGGATACCTTGAGCCTGATGCATTCATCTCCACAACTATTTTGCTGACTAGTTATGCCTTCTGAGGGATACATTTATTTTATAGATTTGTTATAATATAGATTTCCTGTGACTAAAGAACTATTGTATTTTTTTAGAGTGACTTGCCTCTCTCAGCTTCCCTCCTTCCTTCTTTCCCTCCTTTGTCCCTTTCTTTCTTTCTGTTTGTTTTATAAGTAACTCTTAGTACCCTGTATCCATCTTAACTTCCTTTTCCCAAGTTATTGCACAAAGCTGGGCAGAGTGGGGGAAGTAAGTTCACAATCACTGGGTCGGACACTTTGTAGTTGTCCCCTAGTGTTTCTGCACTACTCTCAGTTTTCTTTTGATTCTCATCTTGGCACTGCAAACCAACTTTACTATTGAACCTTGTCACAGAAGAAAACCTATTTTCAATTATTAGAAAGCTGTGCTGTCCAATATGAAAGCCACTAGCCACATACGGTGGTTATTTAAATTTACATTTATTACGATAAAAAATTGATTTCTTCATTGCACTAGCCACATTTCAAATGCTCAACGTGTAGCTAAGGGCTCCCTATTGGACAATGTATATATAGAACATATCCATCCATAAATATCAGAAAGTTCTACTGTACCACACTGGCCTAGAGACCCCTACATTTAAAAGAAGTGAGAAGATCCTTAAATAGTTTATTTGCCAAAGGCAAAAAAGGGTATTTTGTTTGATTCTTTTTTTTTTTTGGTTGAGGAATATAATGCTACTGAGATTTGGCAGTTAAAATTAAGTTCAGTAATACATGAAACTGAAGTGAGGAGGTCTTTCTGCCACTATGCCATCCTTCCATTTCTTCCAGACTCTTTTGATTGCCAGTAATAGAAACCCACTCTGATTAGCTAAAGCAAAAAAGGGGATTCAGTTCAAGTGTGCAGGAGTATCCAAGGACAGAATACCATTCAGCCTGGGAACAAATTGGAACCTAAAGCTTGAGTTTTATCAGTACTCAATCTGTTCCTCTCATTTCATCTGCCTCATTTGGGTTTTTCTGCACACCTGCTTACACAGCTTTTCTACTCCACGATACAGAGAGTATGACCATCAGTAGCTCTTGAGATTATATTTCCTCCATTTAATACATCAGCCAGGCTCAGGTGAGGCTCTTTCAGCACTCACTCCGAACATCTCTGAGAAGGTGGTCATTGGCCTAGCTTGGCTCAGGTGTCTATTCCTGGTCCAACTGGCTGTGACTTGGGCATGGTCAGCCATAGCTGCATGAAGCCCTGATGCTGCGGCCATGTGGTTCAGAGGGCGAGACAGGAGGCAGGAAAAGACGCAGAGCTGGGCAGCCAATCCCATGGGAGGCCATTGTAATTCTCTTTACCATTTGGTGATCCTTGACACCCCACTTTGGTCCCTTATCTGAGCTTTTCCTCCCTGAGCTGTACCATGGATACGTTCTATTTCTAGAATCAAAGTTGCTTTATCTTAAGTACCATCACAATAGGATTCTGCTAGATGATCAATTAGTCTGATGGAGAAAACAAACTGCAACAAAGTTTTCGTATGAACCCAGAATATTAGTTTTCTCACTTGATAGGTGGAGATAGTATTGCCTTTCTTGAGACATCGTTGTGAAATTTTGAGAATACTAATAGTAATAGTAGTAGTATTAATAATAATAATGCTTTTTTCCCTAAGTAATACATTTTCAGTTTAACCTGGATATTAATGGAAATAAAGTATTTTATAGAAATTTCAAACACTAAGTCAGAATGACAGTGGGGGAAATATAATCTTCAGTGACCCCTTAAATCATATAATATAAATGTTAATCCTATTTTTTTTACATCTAGATTGATCCTCCATAGAACTCTGATTTGAAAATCATCTGTAATCTTTTTCACAATCTGAAAGAAGGTTTTAGCAAGCATGTGACCTTGAGCACAACTCTGTGCCAGGTTCTTCATACGTAAAATGGAGTAGTAATAGCCACTGCCAAATAGGGTTGTTGTGAGGATTAAATGAGTTATGTGTTAAGTGCTTAGCACAGAGCGTAGAAATAGGAAACACTATATAAATGTTAACATTGGTTATTCTTCTTAACTGTTTCTTAAACTGTGCTTAATATTTCAATGCATTAGTAGTGATTTGAAGTACCAAAAAAAAAATAGGAAAGAGCAGAATATCAGAAAATACTGCACATAGTAAAGGTAAGTATTATTGAGGGTTGTGATAAATACATCACAATGCTTGGTACAATGCTAACTACACTGTAAATGTCAATATTTGCTCTTTTTTGGCTAATTTGAATCAGTCCTCACAGCTTAGTTGAATGAGCACCAAAAATGTAAGGAAATGAAGAATGGAAGCGTTCACTGATGTGGGTCAGTTACATTTGGCTCTGATGCCTATTCTGCCACTGAGCAGCAGAATGGTTTGGCTCATAACCTAAACTCTGCCTCAACTTCTCTTTCGTTAAAAAAGGAATTTCTTGTATAAATCTCATAGGAAGTGTCAAGCACTTTGAGCTGCTTATAGTCTAGCACTACGTATTAGACACCACCTGTCCACTTTCAGGTTTTAAATCATAGCTTGGCAACATCATAGGGCTAATTATGATCCCTCCCATTTTTTTTCCCCAGAAAAAACAGCCCAGAGAAAAAGTGTCTGGTTTGCAGTAAGTCAAACTTTGCACGACTTTCTAAACATTAAGGAAATTCTTAGAATTGACAATGAAATACACTTAATGCATCTGTTACACTGATTTTAGAGTTTTGCAATTTACATTGAAAACTCAGATATTTCTAGGATGATCTTCCTTTATTTTACCCTTTCTGGCTACTCCTCTTTGATTTCTTCCTCTTTCTTCCCCTCCAATTTCATAAAGCCCAAGTTAAAACCTGAAAAAAAGAAGTGCTATGTAACACTATTCAGGAAGAGGAGTTAATAGTTTTTAAGCATCTGGTTCCCATCTTGTTAAAGTCAGGAAAATGGGAATTGGGATCTTGTAGTTACAGTGTTGACTTGGCAGATAAGAGGAGAAAGGAGCCCGGAGGAGAAAGCCTAGTTAATGTGAGAAAGGAACTTTGCACTGGCAGAGACAGTAGCGCTCTACTACTACGGGGAGTAAAGTGCATGGGGAAGAGGGTAACTAGGGAAAAAGATCCGATTGCTGTGAGGAAGGTAGAGTATCATCATTGTCGTCATCATTCTGACGAGTAGAAATAAATGAAAAGCTACAGAAAAAAAATGAGAAGGAAAAGCAAATGGCTGAGATTCTTTTGTGAAATTGAAGACCATGTAGCCATGTAGCATCTGACTTCCTGTTAAAAGAACATTTCAAACAAGTTTTTTTGTTGAGGATCAAGGAAGAGGGGAGAGGAGGCACTGGAACTATCGTTATTAACTGGTTTCTTTTCCTTGGAAAAAAGAAGGTATAAATGAAAACACAAGCCAGTGTTTGTGTGCTGGATTAACATTTGACTTTTCTTTTTCCCTCATAAAAATAAAATTAATTTACATTGACCATTTGCACTTTACCCTATCCTTTTCATTTCCTAGTCTTCATAATATTAGTAAGTCATTGTCAATAGATCAGTAGATGGAGACAAGAGGAAAACATTTGCCCCAGACCATTTATCAAGTCACAGTGATGCCCGGGTTCTGGTTCACGGAGCCGAATGAACTTTGCGAACACTCAAGGTAGGAGAGCAAGGTACAGGCTTTTATTCAGAGAGAGAGTGAAAGGACAGAGCTCCTGACAAGAGAGCCCGGGGTGGTACTTTGTCTAGGGGTTTTTATAGGCAGTTGAGAGACAAAGGGCTAGGGATGTACACCTGTTAAGTGGTCCCAAATACTTTTGAAGAAACACTAACTTTCTTATTAGTCTTCCTGGTTATTTACAAGAACTTTACTGATCTGATTTCCTCCCAGGAGAGCAGCTTCCTGGTCTGGGAGCATATCACTCAGGCTGTCTGCTTTGCTCCAAAGGTGGGTTGAGTCATTGTTTTACTTTTTTAACGAATTGGTTTCAAGATGGAATTCTTCTTGTTTTTTTTACTATGTTGTTTTGGGCTTGCAGTAGTTTTGGGTTTGTTTGCTACATTGCCCAAGTTGCAACAAATCATTTGTTTAGGGCTGGAGGAAGAAAGGCAGCGCTTGGGTAAAGTTAGAAAAATAAGCTGGGCTCCCCAGCAGGCCAAAGCAAATCTCGCAATGGTTATCTTGTTCTGTTTTTTCCAGAGGCCCTCACCCTACTCTGTCTAAGCCCATGGTCTGTGTCTCAACAGGGCAGAAGTGGTCTTCATATTTATAACCTCTAAATTCTTGTTTTCTATTATTGCCAGATGGCCATAACTACTGAAGAAGAAATTCTAGACCACCTAGTTAGTACCAGTTAGTCTGGATCTTCTATCAATACTGCTTAATAGAAGATAAGACAATAGGTAGGCAACCAATCTCCCCAGCCCCGAAAACATTTGAAATTCTTACATGCTCACAGGCCCACACGCTCACAGCGGCCTTGCTCAGCTCCTGCGGGCAGCCAAGAAGGTGGGATAGGAGGCCATGAGAAACCCATCTAGTAGCTATTTACTAACCAATACTTAAGTTGACTTCAACACTGATGAAGACCATCAGTATGTGGGAATTACAGTATTCATTACCTCACAGTGCTTATTTTTCCTACGGCCTGTATTCTCTGTGTCCCTTCAGTTCTGTTTCGGAGATAAAGAATATTATCGTTTGTTTCAGTGTTTTTTCTTATAATACCATCAATTTTACTGATAATTTCTGAAAATCCTTCAGTAGGCCTGCAAAAATATGGCTTAGTGTGAGCCTCCCCATCTGCCTTAGCCCTATATAAATATATCCTATTTAGTTTCACTTGTATTCAAACCTTTACCTTTGAGGCCAAGACCTTGGGAATTCCAGGGTAAAATGAATTTTAATTTGGTACATTCTGTGCTTTGATGAATAATGAAAAAAAAAGTCTTCAAAGCTTGATTGGTTCTAGCCACATTTGTCTGTCACAATTTCTCAAGCCATGGTATATAAAGTCACAGGCACAAAAGATCCTTCCCTCAAAAAACAGATTCCTGGGGAAAGCAAGTCAAAAACACAGAGGAGAGGATAAGGTGTTTTATTTCTTCCGTCTTTTTACTGTCCAATTTTTATATTGGTCCTTAGGCCGTTGGACATGCTAGCTAGCAAGTAATTAGTTTTATGGCTGATAAAACGAGTACTAAACATTTTTCATTAATTGCAGTTTGGAGTAACTGTTTTTTTTAAATCCGTCATTTTGGTTTCTCAAAATTGTTTCTTCTCGCTAGACACGCGTCAGGTGCCGAGAGCTGAACGGATGCCAAGTCTCAGTACTGCCCAGTCTTCCACATCAGCTCTGCTGCCGGGCCTTCTGAATCTTGTCGCCATTAGAAAAATCTACCCCCCAGAATCGCAGATGCTCTTCTCCCCCCACTGGCTCTGCACAGAACATCATTATCTTCGCCGAGCTTCTGTCTCTATGGCAATAACAGATGGGAAGTGCTGCGGAATTATTCATGTTCTGGAAAGGAGGCATCAAGGAAGGGAAGGAGGGGGGTGGGAGGAGCATGACCCGGGAGCAGGGCGATGGGGGCTTAAGGAAGGGAACGTAGGGGTCGGGGGAATGGTGCACTTGGGAGCCTTTGGTAGGCAGTTGGGAGGAAAATAGGGGAAAAAAAATCTAGGAGCACAACAGTATTCTCAGTTGGCCGCTCCGAATGTGGACCCCATATGAGAGACTCGAAGCAGTAAAATCAGGAGAAATTGGATGAAAATGGGCATAGAAGAAAAAAAGGGACAAAGCTCGACTCTTCTTAATTCTGTGCACTGACACTTGGTGGACTCTTTCAGTTCCTGATCTTGGGGTTGGGTGGAGAAAAGGGGATTTTTTTTTTTTTTGGTGTTAACGAAATATGACGGAGTAGC
>JAVSCE010001239.1:0-21910 GCA_032199065.1 Smutsia gigantea
GAGCTAAGGACATGCTCATTTATTCACTTTTCCATTGACCATTTAGATAGAGAAATCGTTCGCTGCAGCGAAGGTCGGGAGCCACATGGCGGGAGAGGGGCCGCACCTGTCAGGCAGCATGCATTTAACAGTTCAGGGAAGAAGGGATTCGACAATGGGCCTCCAGGACATCCATATCTGTCGTTCTCCAATGAGTTAGTGCCTTTATTGTTATTTTCTAGTTTGCTTAGTGCGTGTTGGTCAGAGGATGGCGGTAACGTCTGCGTGATTTGGGCGTGTTGACTGAGTTTGCGGCTGCTGTCATTTGGTGCACGGATGTCAGTGCACCATTGTCATTGAGGATTTCTCCTTTATGACGCCTCATGAGTGCCTTTCTCTGGCCCACTTGATGCTTTTACCCCAATGTTGCCCTTACTTATTAAGATTGTGAGGTGTTTCTTTGTATTTGACTCTGAGGGACCATGGTGATCCCTCAGATTTTTAAAGTTTATCTTATTTTTGTTTTGCTGTAGTTGGCTGTTGCTTTGTGATCTAGTTGTAGTCTTTTTCTCAATATGTGGAAGATACAACTCCTCGAAATGTATTTATGTTTTCTGGTAGGTCTGACATGGCGACTGCCTATGCCTTCTGATTTTGGTGATTTTACATTTAAAACCTCATCTTAAACATGTGTGTTTTTCTGGTTTGTGGTTTTATTGTAATAATGAGAAGGGGCAGTATTTTTGTGCTGCCTGGTTATCTTTGTTACTGTGACTTTGTGGAGTCCACTTGATCTTCTGTTCCCTTAGAAGGTTCTGTTGCCTTACCACGAGTAGCCACATAATTGGCATATTTCTAGTTTTAAATTCTTCCCTTCCACGTTTCTTTTCTTCCATCATTTTCTTCTTTGTGTTTCCTTTATAATTTTAGGTTTACTCATATCTGTATTAGTTGATTCATCAATTTTAAATTATAACTCTCAAACGACCCCTGTTTTTGAAAGGTCAGGAAACTAGTATACTTCTTTTATATGATTTACCATTTTCATATTAAATCCTCTAATTGCTATAAATGGCTTTAGTTAGGTATAATTAATGTTCAGTCAATTGCACATATTAAAGTGTACAATATGGTAACTTTGACTTGTGATTACGTCAACACAGTCATGACAGTGAACATACCCATGGCCTCCGGGAAGTTTCCTCAGGGCCCTTGGTAGTCCCTTTCTCCTGCTCCTTCCTGCCCCCCACCTGTCCTGTTTACTATCCCTCAAGAATGGTCTATATTTTTCAGGAGTCTAAAGTGCAGCGCACAGCACGGGTTGGCTTCACATGTTGTCCATTTGGTCCACACAGTCTCTGCGTGGCTTCTCAGAGCTGAGCATGTGGCCATCGGTGTTCCCTCTGTGTTGCTGAGTAGTCTTCCACTGTGTGGACATACTGGATGATGACACCTGGGTTGTGTCCAGTTGGGGGCAGTTCCTCATAGAGACGCTGCGAACATTTGTGTGTAAATCCTCACAGCCTTTACCTTTATGAGTCTCACCCAAAGACTTAAGGCTCCTCCCACTCCCTCTGTCCGCAGAGTGGGCCCACGTGTCATCCTCTGGAATGGAAGATTGCCAGGTTCCCTGCGGGCGGGCTGTGACAACAGACCCTGGAGAGCTAGTTACAATGAAGGTCCAGTTTAGTAGGATTGGGACCTGGGATTGTACATTTTTAGTAGCTTCCAGCTGATGCTAATGCTGCTGGTCACTGAACTTCACTTTGAATATACCAATGACCTAGAGCCTGAGGGTCAATGACACAAGGAAGTTATAGTGCATTTTTTTCCTACCATGTGAAGGTAAACTACTTCTAGTGTTAGATTTTCATTAGAAATGAAGAGAACTACATTTGCCATGTCAAGCAGCCTTTGAAGGGCCAAAAGCTTTATTCCATCTGGAGCAGCAGTGGGCAGGGGCAGCCATTGCCCAGCCACCTTCATTAGCACCTCCCAGACAAGGCTGCTAGTGGGAGTGGACCGGGAATTAACCCCGGCCTGCATGGCCTCACTGCATTTTCCCCAAGGAGGCTTTGCTTGATTTGGAATTCTGGTAGGAAGGGATTCTCTTGTGTTGGCCCTTCCTACTTTATCAATGTGTCCAGTCATGTACTGGGGACTGTCTGGGCTGGGGCTTCTCAGGGAAAGCTCACCTCAGGACACTGTGCCAGTCAGCTGATTGGTGCTCTGCTCATGGTACCTGGGGACCCTCCTGGTTGGACCCTGTGAATGGTGGTGAGTGGAGGACAGAGCCAGTGTGCTTGTCAGGCTCTCCAGGAGTCTCAGCATTTCTCTTTCCACAGATACATGTGGGTAGGGCCTTGAGGTTGGATGGGGAGAGGGTTACAATGCTGAGTCCTTCCACATGGCTCTGGGTCTGGGCTGTGAAAACTGGTGATAGGTATTAGTTTCCCTTTAACACACAGCTTTGAACCGCAGCTGCACCCGAGTGTAGCAAAATCCCTTATCATCTACAGCAGTTTCTAAGTCCCCCACAGCAGTTTATAAGTTCCCTATCATCTGCATCAGTTTCTGTTCCTCAGAAGTCACAAGGCCACCATCCTGCTCACCAAGGCCCTAAATTCCTATGTAAGTCACCCCCTTGCTGCCACTGCTGCTCTGTCTCTTTCAAGACAGCCACTCTGCCTGTTTGTCTTACAGGGAATAAAACCACGCTGATAGAGTTCTCATGTCCTTCTTTGCGAGCGAGTGAGCCAGGTAGCTAAAAGATCCCTTTCAATAGGCAGTGGGCGGTAGTGGTTACAAGCAAGACCCTGGAGCCAGATGCCTGTGCTTGAACTGTGGCTGTGCTGGGCAAGTAACATGAACTCTGCTGCCTGGGGTCTCCACCTGTAGAGTAAAGGTCATGAATGTCCTCTCAGCATAAGACTATTAGGAGGTTTAAGTGATATTTGCAAGGTTCTTCAGACAGCTCTTTCTAGTATGTGCTAGACCCATGTAGAATGTCAGAAGGCAGGTCTTAGAGAAATCGAGCAGCTTTACTCACATTGCACAGTGGTCATCGTCTGACTTGTGGGGCCGGTGGCTGCTGTTTGCAGGCCTCCAGCCAGCATGTGTGACAAGGTGACTGTTTTTTGGCATCCAGGCCAGCTTCTTTCTCTGTAGCTCTTGCGGGGCCACAAAGAGAGCCCAGGTGCAGCCAGCTTGCAGACTTTGGGCAAGAGTGGCTTTATTTTGTCTTTGTGGTTCATTTGAAACTTACTGATGGGAATGGGACAAACAACATTAAGCTAAAGGTAAATTTGTAGCTAAAATTACAGATGATTAGGAACTTATTATAATTTTCAGTTAACCTTCGTTTTATTTCTATTGTTGAATGATTTCAATAATGTTGGACTATCAGTATATTATGTGAGCATTTCTTTTGAGATTTCTCTGTTTTGTAAAGGTCACTATTATTCTTCAAGGAAAACCAAATTTAAAAATCATGACTGACAACTAGGATTTTTCCTTAATAATTGAATTGTTTATATTTTCCTAGAAACATCTGCATACCAACATTATGTGTTGTATCCCAGTGCTGAAAGTAGACCTTCACTTCACTTCCCTCCATGTTATCATTGTCATGGGTGTCCTCCTGCAGACCACTGAAATGGACCAGAGCTCTCCCTTGCAGCTCCATTTTTTTTGGCTATTTTAAATAGCAAACTTTGTTTTTGCTTTGATTATATTTTTAGGAGCATTTCAAAGGATTATTACTGTCTTTGTCACACCTGCCTTTTTTCCTGTCACTAAATTCAAAATAGCATCTGGTTCTATTGGCTGCATAACAGGCTGAGTCATGATTTCTTCCTCTTGCTGTGGGGAGTAGCCATTGCTCCCAGAAGTTCCCAGTGATTCCATTGCACTGTATACAATGACCATTTTGATATTTCTCAGTTCTTTGACATGCATAATCAGCCTTTCTAAAAGTGTGCTTTATTGAGTCTCCTTAGAGATTAATAAGTGCTCCCAAGTAGAATAAGTACTAGATGTAAGAAGAAGCATGCATATTAGGTAACTGTGCAACTAGTATGTGTTTTGAGAGAACTCATATTTTCCTGAAAAATATTTACTACAAAAAATATCTTTTAGGAAAAAATTAGGATTATGTATATCTTTATGATTTATAATGCTGTAAATGTTTGAAACAGTTATTCATTGAATACTAGTTAAGCTGTTATATTTAAATAATTCTTTAGTAGGAAGAACTTTTATGCACTACTGTATATAATGCTAAATTATGTTAACTAATATTTGAGAGTACCAAGTAGTTTACCTATGTAATGATTTGAGAGCTTTAGTATCCTATTTTCCTTCTTTTTGTGTAAGAACCCCACATTTCTTGTCATTTTGTGTTACATATTTCAAATAAGTTGTAATGGTAAAAACTTTTATTCCCTTGAGAAAATTTCTTAAATTCTTAACTATCAAATATAAAAATAATTTTTATTATTCCCAAAAAGTGAAGCATATATGCAAAAAGTGTTATATTCTCTAATTTCAGAATTAGGAACCCTTGAGCATGATATGATTCATTTGCTAGTAAGTGCATTTGCATGTGATTATTTCTTATTTCCTACAACTGCATTGCATAATCCCCATGCTTAAGTCATGTGGAAACTGAAACCTGGCTATTGAAAAAGCCCTCCCATCTATTGTTTTATTTGGTCAACATAATACTTGTTTATATATTGATTGATCAGTTTTGTGTTTTTTTATGTGCATTAACTCTTGTAATGACACTCTTCTAAAATTATGCTGTTTTACTTTCTATTGGCTAAGTGTGATTTTGAAGTTTAATATTTATTTGAGGATACTAACTAATGAATAGGTAGAAAGCCTTGTTAACTGTTTGTGAGGCAGCCGGACATGGTGGTGACTTGGGATGGCAGTCTCCCTGTGTTCTTTCCATCATGCCTCAGGGCTTCTGAAGTTATGGAATTCACTTCAGTAATTAACCATCTGTTCCTTGACTCCTCTATTTACTTTGCATTTTCAGTGCACAATTTGTTGTGAAGGAAAATTCCTCCTTCCACATACATCACATCAGTTAGTTCCTATTTTTAGGAAAGAATCTAAGGAATATGACATAACCCCTTATAGCTATCTGTTGGAATTTTCAGAAACTGGAATTCAGTAGTCCATATATTTCAGGCCTGCATTTTGTTTTGCAGGCCCTTTACACTCACTGTTGTTTTTCTTTCTGAAGAGTCAGTTTTCAGCAGGTATTCAGTGAGTGCCCCAGCACTTGCTGCTGACTGGTGTGCTCATGCAGCAGGGGAAGAGTACCCCAATCCAGTCCGATGCTCTCTCCAGCTGAGTGGCTCTTTGCAGTTGTTCTCTGTAGCTCCATAGGGCTGCCTATATTCATGTCATTTCCTTAAAGTATTAAGTGAAAGAAATTCATATATAAAGAAAAAAAGGGAGAAAGAATGATCCAATCAAAGTTAGGAACATAGCATCCCCAGTAGAAAGATCAACAAGGGTAAAGGCTCCATATATTGAATAAGTTTAATATTTTGTAAAACAGTAAGAACAAAATGACAAATAAAACCCAAAAAACTCATGAAGCTGAGCTTGACAGGAGATCTATCAAGAGCAGTAAGCAGAAGCCAGTTTACATGTCACCTATAGAACAGAACTTTGGGCTTACATGGAGATCTACTGGAACAGAAAAAGCAGTTAAAAGCTACTGCCATCTAGGCAGAACAAAAAGTAAAGTGAAATGGGGAGTAGAAACAGAGGCAGTGAAGGTGCTGACATTTATTTTAGAATTAGAGGACCTGGTGTTTTTGAAGTCCCTCTCAGATTTAAACCCCAAATCCTAATTTCTTTCTCCTCCCTAGCATCATGGATTTAGTGCATTTTCTGTATATGTCTTGGCGTGTGCATGTGCATTACATACTAATACAGAGTATTGTTTTGTGCATCTATTTTTATTTAATATGAATGATTTTATACCAAATATGCTAACACTATTGCAATTTTTAAATTCAACACTAACAGATTCAGGATATATTTACATACACCTATGTATACCTATATATGTAGTCTGTCAAAAGAATATATTTTATTTATGTATTTCTCTATTGGGGAGTATTTGGATTAGTTCCAGTGTTTCACTATAAACAATGCTGCATTAAAAACCTTTTATATATGTCCTTGTAATTATATGTGATAATTTACCTATGGTAGATCTTCCTAAGCGTTATTTTTATGTGGTATCAAAATTGTACCATCGTATATTTACGTAGTGTAGAAATAATACAAATTATTTTGTTTATTGTTATGCAATGTCAAATTGCTTTACCTCATGGTTTTCCTAATTAACACACTCACTAGCAGAGAAGGAGTTTCTTTCTCCACACCCCCATATGCACATGATGTCAAAATTTTAGTTGTAGGTGATTTGATTGGCAAAATTATTTATCTCCTTCTATATTAATACTGTGTTGTCTGTTTCCTTGTGACATGCTTTTTCATAGATTTAATGGCCTTTTGTGGGTTTTCATTTTGTAAATTACTTGTAATATATTTGGCTCATTTTTTAAGTTAAATTTTTTTTTCTGATTTACAAATTTCTAAATATTTGGGACACTAATTCTCTATCTATTGAATTGTAGCAAATACGGTATCCACGCCACCACCTTCACTTGAATTTATGGTGTCTTAATTATTTTGAAATATTAAGTATAATCACTTATTCATCTTTTCTATTGTGATTTGTTGTCTTTGGGTTTAAGTAGTCCACTCTTCCATGAAGTCACAAATATTCATTTTCATTGTTTGTTTTTCATCTTTATTTGTATCACTCATTTAGAATTGTGTTCTTGTTGGGAGGTAGGGATCTGTATTTTTATTGTTAGGAGTTTTGGTGTAAATCTAATAGTCTATCACCATTTTCCGCACTGAGTTGGAATACTCCACTCTTATATGCCAAGTTCAAATATAAGCATGGGTCTCTTTTTAGACTCTCCATTTAAGTCCACTGATTTTGCCCATTTCTGTGCCAAAACTATAGTTTTAATTATTGTAGCTTTATACTTAGTATTGTTAATTGGTAAGTCAAGTCCCCATGTTCTTTTCATCTTTAGAATTAGGGCTACATGTCATCGTTTATGCGCCAAGTGATCATTAGAAACCATACTTTGAACTCTGAGTCGTGTGGTCCAGTGACGTGCCATCAGACCCTCCATTGTGACACTGGGCAGGGGCAGCCACCATGGCTCCCAGGCAGCCAGGCCATTACAAGGGCCTGTGGCCCATTCACCTCCAGCCTTTCTGCACCCACAGATCGGTCCTCATTTTAACTTTCAGCACAGGATTCAATGCTTTACATGAGGTATTGAGCAGTTCATTATTCAATAGACTGTGTGTGAGATGGCTGTGCCCACTCATGTCAGCGTTCTCAGCACGTGTAAGGTGGGCCGGGCTGAGCTGTGATACTTACTCAGTATGTCAGATGTATCAAACACACCTTCCACTCCTGTCCAGATAAACCCATCGTTAAGTTGAGGAAGATCTGTACACTAAGAGATCATCTTTGCTGCATCATTGCATTAATTCTTCTTGGTAAATATTTTTACTCATAATAATTACTGTTAAATTTAATTTGTTCATATTTAGTATTTTGAATCTATATTCACTTGCTGATATTTTTAACTTGACCAGGAACTGGACTGCAGATGTTTAAAGGATGTGTCATTGCAAATAACAGAGGCTTGCAAATAGACACACACCCAGTGGCCTGGGGATCTGGGATGTCTTAAACATAGCTCACATAATAAGCAACTGCTTTAGTCCTTATTAAAAATAGGGAGGAGGATTCTCTCTAGTGCTGAGTAGTTCTACCTCTTGCTCAGGCCTCTAAATTGGAGGCCTCCCCAGCCCAAATTTCATAGACCTGGGAATATTCCAGAGGAAATGCTTGCTGTCTCTTATCTTTCTTTAAGGTTGGCCAACTGAGAGACAGCTATCTCTTTTTGAAGAGAAATAATATCTAAGCAAATTTAGTACTAAATTAAAACTGCAATTCATTTAGGTATCTTGAATCTTTGAACATTTTTCATAGAGAAAACAAGATGATTCTTATTCAGTTTTAAACTGAATAAAGATTTTTGATTTTGTAAGTCAAAATGTCAATGAAAAGCAGTGGCTTTCAAACATATTTTTTAGAATTCTTCCCTACCCCGAGAACTGGTAGAGTTAGGGGGGAGTTGCTGTGAGGAAGTGGTGCTCACCTTTGGCTGGAGGAGGTGAAGGGTTCTTAGCACAGATGGTTGTGGCAGTCAGTTTGTTTCAGTTTTGAAGCCTTCTAACATACGCCTTCTCTGGTGGGCACAGGAAAGTTAGTCTTCATTTCCCACCACTGTATGTAGTGATGGCTCTCCCTGTCGTCAGTTCATCTGTTGACTGTTTGTGAGGATTAAATGAATTACTGTATGTAAAATACCTGTTTTATTACCTAGTACCAGAGTAAGCCCTCAGTAAGCATTAGCTGTTGCTGGTTATGGGGATAGGCAGCTTCTCACATGATTCCCACTGGTCATCATCTCCTGCTCTTCATACCCATGTGACCCCCTCTGCTTGAGTGTGGCTGGACTTGGTGACTTGCTTCAAAAGAGTGGTATGTAGCAAAAGTGATAGAATGTCGCTTCTGAGGTTGTGTGACAGTAGACGGTGACTCCCAGTTTGCTGGGCTGTCTGCTGCCTTCTCAGATTGCCCACTTTGCAAACTGACTTGTTGGCACAGAATAGGGGTGACTTCTGTCCAACAACCTCAAAGAATCTGGGTCGTGTCGGTGACGATGTGTCCTGTCGGTGACGACGTGAGTGAGCTTGAAGTGGATCCTTCACATATGTGGTAGGATAGGGAATAAATAGCTATCTATGACATTAGAAACCGAGATAAAAATAAGGATAAAAGAGATACGTACCTAAAATTAGGGAAGTTAAAGTAAAACATTTATTCTGGAAATATGATATGCATTCATGATGTATTTATCACATCATGATAAATAAAACAACAGAAACAATTAACAAAATGGGTTCCCTAGCAAGCAGTGATGTCCCAATAGCAACTAGTATTCTTGTCTCCCAGACTGTGGCCTTTAAATACCACTTCCTGAAGCTCCTTGGAGAAACAGCTGATTTCAGGTCTGAAGCAGGAGCTATAAAAGATAAACCTGGAATAGCAGGTGCTGCCAGATGGCAAGTAACTAGTACAGACTACTGGGATTTTAAAATTACTCAGGGCTAACTTCAAGGAATGCCTACTGGCTACACATGCTACCGCTGGCACATCAAAAGGAATGAATACAATGATTTAAAAAATCAAAATACATTAATAATCTATATCTAAAACAAAAAAATAATTGGTAATCTTTTAAAGTTGTTAGGTGCCAACACATTAATCTGAAAATCAATAAGGAAACAAGCATTTACCATGATTTTTTGAACAAACTATTTTAGAGTTACCACATACTTTTGATTTTAAAAAGTTATCCCTATAGAATAATACAAATTAGTGAGTGCTGAGAGAATGACATTATTAGAAAATCAGCACTTTGCATCCCATAATGAAATAATGGGTCTAGGTCAACACTGATCATCAGCGGCTGATAGAATCATTAGGTGAAAGGTTAATGGAGAACTCTACAACGGATGGATCAGGCTGACAATTCCCAAACGCGCTCACCAGCCTGAACATCAGAAAAAAAAGTCACAATCATATCTTATTTGCTTCCTGATGGAATGCAATAGGAAGTACTTCACCTGGGAGGTATCATTTAGAAAAACTGATTAAGAACTTAATCAAACCTCTAGATTGAGCTACCACAGTACAGGAAATAGAAGAACATGTTAAATGAAAGCATAAGAATGCAATCAGCCAATCCAGAATATCGGAGATTTATGAACCAAACAAACTTGGTCTCTTCAACAACAATAGGTAAAAAAGAGGATAGGTGAGAGGGAATTGTTATCAATCAATCAAATACAATGTGTGGACTTTGGATGCCTATTCAAACAAGTAAACTGTAAAAAAAATTTATGAAGCAATTGGAAGTTTAAAAAATTGTGGTAAAATACACATAAAATTTACCATTTTAATGGAAACAACCTGAGGGTCTATTGGTGGGTGAGTGAATAAAGATAATGTGGCATATCTATACAATGGAACACATTACATACAGTACATGCAGCCATAAAAAAGAATGAAATCTTGTGGTTTGCAACACCATGGATGGCCCTTGAGTGCATCGTGCTAAGTGAAAGAAGAGAGAAATACAAACACCATATGACGTCATTTATATGTGGAATCCAAAAACAAAAAACGAGCTCATAGACAAAGAGAAGAGATTGGTGGTTGCTGTGGGGCCGGGGTGGGGAGGGTAGAAATGGGTGAATGGTGAAGGAGAGTCAAAAGGCCGAGCGGAGACCTGCTACATCCGGGACAGCAGCCAGGCCTCTCCAGAGCCCCGGCCCGAGTCCACTGCCAGAGCCCCACTCATGAAGTGCTGGTGACAGGCACCGGTGGCATCCAGTGGCAGCAGATACAGGCAGAGGTGAGCAAGATGCTCCTGTCTGGGGGTCCGCGTAGGACTGGGTCTGAGCTCCGATTCAGCCTTGGCCCTGGTCTCTGAGTGTGTCTGCAGTGAGCGCTTTCTTCATGTGGCTCTGGTGGGTGTCCATCTGTCCCCTGGGTTCTGTTTCTTGGGAGGTGTCCTCTGTTGCCCAGGGACCTGATTTCTGTAATCTTCACCTCTTGTGGTGAGAAAGGTAGGGACTTTCCTCCTCGAGGCTCTGACTTCTGTCCTGTGTCTCTTGGGGGTGGATCCTCTGTTCCACCTGTGATCCCAGGACACCAGGGGGGATGCCTTAGAAGCATCCCTGGTGCCTCCAGCTCCTGCCTTTCCCTGGAGGTATATGTTGGGACAATGTGGGCATGACACTGCTCCTTCCACCCACCCCACTTTCTGGTTTCCAGGGTGCCCGTGGTGATGGTGGGGGCAGCAGCCGTAATCGCTGCACTGGCCCATTTGGGAAGAAAGCTAAGGCCCAAGAGGTGGGCAACCAGCCTTCAGACAGGCCTCAGGAGGCACCGTGGACTGACTTCTGTGACTTCCGGGACATCACCCACGTGGTGCTGAAAGAACGCCACATCAGCGTGCACTGTCATGCAAGTGCCTGGTAGGGCTGGGGACCAGAGCGTTGTTGGGTGGCGGGGTGCCTGTGGCCTGTGGTGCCTGCCTGACATCCCCCAGGCTGCAGGAGCTGACCCTGCCTTCCTGGGCTGCAGCCCTGTCCTTGGTGTCACAGGTGGATGGCTATTTCCGCCTGGCAGCCATATCAAGCCACTACCTGTGCCACAAAGTGGCCCATCCAGGGCTGGTGATGAGCATCCAGGACGGCATCCACTTCCCATGGTGTGAGTGCCGGCAGGGCGGGGGCTGGCAAGGGCCAAGTTGGGGGCTGCCGGCAAGCCAATGAGCCACAGGGAACCCTGAATGTGAGACCTCCAAAACTACCTGGGGAGGTCCCTGGTCCAGAGGGGTGGAGTGGGGATGGGGGTCCTGGGTCTTCCCATTCAGCCAGCTCTTGAACTGTCAGTCTGCCCACTGCTTCAGTCCCACCTCATGGGCATGGTTGGCCTCTCCTACTCATTTGTCTGCCCGTGGGTCCATCTGACCATCAATCCACATAGGTGCTCATCGTGGACCATCTGAGCATGTGCATCTTATCATCCTGCTGCAAGATGTCAGACATCCAAATGAGGGCATCACCAGCGAGTGATTACCACCCCACACCCAGCCCGTGATGCAGAGATGGGTCCCGAGCATAGGATGCCTTCAGATCGCCCAAAACTTCCAAGTGTGCAGCTCTGGGCACAGACCCCCCTGAGGGGGTGACACTCCCCTCCTGAGGGTGGGAGCCTGTGATGAGCAAACCCCCCCAAGGAATCCCTGGCTGCCCCCCCTAAGGGGCCAGCCTCCCCCACTGTGTGGGACCCCCAAGGTGAACTCACTGTGGGGCACCCAGAAGGCAAAACTTCTCTGGGACGCCCCAGGAGCTGTGAATTTAAAGAACCCTGCCCAGGTAGCTCTGCGCTGTGACCCATGGGTGTGCACCTCCTGCTTAAGACACTTAAGGAGTGAAATTCCCACCCTCCAACATCTGACCCTCCTCTGCAAGTGTCCGTCTTCAAGAGTCTGAGACTCCCCATGTCTGGGGGCACCCAGGAATCCCTCCTTTCTCTGTTTCTATTAGATGTTGAAGACATCAACAAATGGCGAGAGCCCATCCCTAGCACGGAGGCCATTATTTGCTGAGTCCCATGGAGAAGGTGCCCACAGGAGCGAGAGTGTGTGTGTGTGTGTGTGTGGGTGGGTGGGTGGTTGTCTCCATGTCTAAATGTGTGTGCAGTAACAGGCAAAGGCTGGGAGGCAGGCTAAGAAGCCAGAAGTGTCAGGCCCTTTCGCAGACTTCCTGCGGACCCCAACCTTCATCTACAAAGCAGCACATATCTTTTTCACTGACAGTGATTGAGGAGGAGGTGCGCGGTGGGTAGGGGCGAGGGAGCGATTTGGCCCATCTGGCCTGATGCCCCATTTTGCCCCACTTCCCCAACCCCAGCCTGTGCCCCTCTACAATGAACTGGGTTGCTCCCGCGTGGCAAAGGTGGTGAAGATGCTGAAAGAGATCCACCTTGCCTTCCTCCCCTAAGAAGCACAGGTACAGCCCCAGCTCGTCGTGGGCAGAGTGTGGGAGCCCTGACAACACCGAGTCAGAGAGAGAGGGAGCCGGGGCCCACTCAGACCACTGTTGGCACCTGGAGGTCTGTCCCTCTGGGCACCTGCAGGGGGCATCGGAGAGCAGGCCTCTGGCTGGTGCCGCCCAAGGGGTTGGAGGCTGGGGTGTTGCCTGGAGTTTGTCCCGCCCCGTGGAGGGCCGAGCTGTCCCGGGACCGAGCTGGTCAGGGGACCAGCGGATGCCCTGGCAGGAAGTGGGCCAGGTTTTCACCGACGTAGCGGCTCTGGCCCTTGTCTCCCAGGTGTTCTCCCTGGATGCTCCCCAGAGCACCTACAACCTCTACTGTCCCTATGGGTCCTGGGAGAGGACACGGCAGCTGGAGGCGCTGGCCCATGAGATCGTCACACGGTGTACCACACTGCAGGTGTACCCGGCCATTCGCTACCGAAAGTGGGGACCCCACCCGATGCTGCCCCTGACCTTGACCTCATCCTGCATCCAACCTTTAACCTCATTTTTGATCCCAGGCCTTGTCCTCACCCTGGTCTGACTACCATCCCTAACCCCTAACTCCCATACACGACCACATCCTTGACACCTCCACTCTGTGCCTGGCTCTCCAAACCCCATGTCCTGAGACCCCGTGTCTGTTCACCCCACCCCTAGGGGCCCAGGTGACATGGCGCAGCTACCCATGACATCCTGGCCAAGCTGAACGCCTTCAAGGTATACACTCATAATCTGGGCAAGGTGAGGTTTCCGGGGAGGTTGGGGCGAGGTCCCAGTCAAGGACAGGGTCAATGTCCCCATCCCTGTATCCCTTCCCCAGGGACCTGAAAAACCCGCTCACAGCTACTAATCATGTACTGGGAAGCCGACCTGTGACCCCACTGCTGCATGAGCGATTGTTTCAGCCCATGGCCTATGACCAGCTGGACATCGAGCATGACACGTACAGGTGGGTGGGCCCTGGACGCACCCTCGTCCTCACCGCGGACCCGGGTGCCTGGTCCTCAGCTAGCTCCCCTGAGCCTCGTGTCACCTCCTCCTGCAGGTATGAAAACACGGGATTGAGCGAGGCCCCTGAAAAGGCTGTGCTGCTGGACGAGGATGACGACCTGTGGCTGGAGCTGCGGCACACGCACATCGCGGATGTGTCCAAGTGCGCACAAGGGGAGGGGGCGGACGCCGCTTCAACACCACGGTCCCCACCTCATCCTCTCCTTCCCCATTACGGCCCAGTCCTGCCATTTGTGTCTTGGTGAGACCCCCTCTGCAAGCCACACCCCTCAGCCCATCTCCGGGGTGTCCTCCCAGAGCGAGCATGCACGTGGCCTGCTATAGGGACTTCTGACCCCTCCCCGAACGGCCGTCAGACTGTCTCACCAACCTCACCCCTGCCCTCCCTTACTGCCAGGAGGGTCACAGGGCTTCTTATGACATTCTGTGAGAGCAAGAGACTGACCACGGATAAGGTAGGCGGGGCCCCCATTGGGCGGTGGGACCTCGGGAGGCAGGGCCTGGCCTCACACCCAGCCTGTACCAGGTCAACATCGAAGACCTGTCCCACATACTGGAAAAGATGCCTCAGTACCAGAAGGAGCTGAACAAGGTGAGCGTGACTGGGCAACCCGTGCTGCCCGCCCTTCCCCACAGCCCCCACAGCCCCGCTCCTCCCCGCACCCTGACTGTCGGCCTGGATGCAGTCTCTGTCCTCCCACCTCGCAGTACTCCATGCACCTGAATGTAGCCGAGGACTGCATGAAGCGTTTAAGGGCTCTGTGGAGAAACTGTACAGTGTGGAGCCGGTGCAGGCCGCCTGGGACGGGTGTGTGCCCTGTGTGCGTGGGCGGGACCTGTATGAGGGGTGGAGCCCGTGGAGAAGCAGGACTGGGGTGGGGTGGAGCCTGTTGGAGTCTGTGGAGTGGCAGGACCTTAGTGAGGGGTGGAGCATGTGGAGAAGCAGGAACTTTGTGGGGGGTGGGGCTCGTGGAGAGCCAGGACCGCGGTGGTGGGTTGGGACTGCGGGGTGGTAGCATCTGTTTAGGGGCGGGGCACGATGATAGATGAGGTGGGACCTTCTGAGCCCTTAGAGGAGGAAGCGGGCCCCAAAGTTCTTGCCAAGGATTCTGGAATGTCCTAGCCCTGCAGGGCCACAATTGCAGACAGGAGAGCTGGTCCCCAAGCCCTGCAGGATTTGGCCATGGGTTCCGATGCAGAGGGCGAGAAGATCAAGGACGGCATGAAGCTGATCATGCCGGTGCCGCTGGATGCAGCTGTGCCCGCCTACGACAAGATCCGGGTCCTGTTGCTCTGCATCCTTCTGCGGAATGGTGCGCGGGCACAGGAAGGCCTCGGAATTTCCCCACACACTGGGGGCTCCAGTGATCCTGGGAAGCTCCCATTCCCAAAATTCCCCTGTGTGTGGGATGTCCCCACTCACCAGGCATGCCAAACCTCACAGATACCCCTCCACTAACCTAGGGGTCCCCTCATTGGCATGAGAGGGCCACTGATATAGAGACCGCCATGTCCAGGACTGCTCTCAACTAATTCCCAAGGATCCCCCACCCTGCCCCCTCCTGGTTCCCCACCCGGAGTTCTGACTTTAGGACTTCCCTTCCTGCTGCCCTCAGTGGCTCTCTTGTTTATGAATACCTCTCAACTGAAGCACAGCCCCACCACAGCCCTGCAAGCCCCTCCTGCAGCCCGCAAGCTTAGCCCAGGAGCCCACGTGGCCGCCTCCTGTCATTCCGCCTTGCCCATGAGGGTCCCGTCAGCAACCTCCAGGTGTGAGCGAGGAGAACCTGTTCAAGCTGATCCAGCACGCCAGCGTGCAAGCCCACAGCGGCCTTATCCGGGACCTGGAGTGGCTGGGGTCACTGTCACCAGCCCTGGGTATGCTGGGAGCAGGCTGTGGGGTCAGAGGCTGGGCACAGGGTAAATGGCATAGGGACGCCCAGGAGAGGTCATTGAATCAGAGTCTGGCCCTGGGGGCCAGATGGCATATCACCAGGGCTGTGTACACAGTGCATGGGGTGGTCCTTGGGGACAGCGAGCACAGTGCAGGGTGAGGTCTGAGGGCCAGGGCCCACCAGGTCTGTCCCCAGCAGTGGGACACATAAACAAGGGTTGAGATGTGGTCACAGCGCTGGTCCTGTTGGCGGTGCAGTGTGGGGCGTGGGGCCTGAGTCCAGGGGGCAGATAATAGCATCCCCAGTATGGGCACGAGGGCACACAGGTGAACTCTGCCCCCGGAAAGCAGGCACATGCAGCTGCTTCCTTCCCTGGACTCTCAGCCTAGCCTCTCCTGTCTCTCCCTGGTCCCACGCCCCATTGACCCTGACCCACCAGGGTTGGCGGCTGGCTGTCCTCTCTCCCAGGTCCCATCTCTGCTCGCCCTCCTCTCAGCTCCCCTGTTACTCTGCGTTCTTCACCCTCTTTCCTTATTCTCTCACACTGTCTTTCTGTTCTGTTTCTCCATCTTTGTCTGCAACACCTGGAAGACAGACGAGCCACCAGCCCCATCTGTGAACCCCCTCCTTCTCCCCACGTCCCCCATGGGTCCTGCTGCGCTGCGCTGTAGGGCTGCAGGACCTCATCAGGCTGCAACGGAGGGAGCACTTGGAGCCGACCTGTCAGCTGTCGCGCTGGACCCCGATCATCAAGAACGTGATGGAGGTACTGCTGGTGGGGACGAGCACGGTGAGGGTGGGAACTCTGGGACCTTTCCTCCCCGTGCCACCATCCACGCAGCAGCTCAACCCCTTCGTCTTTACAGCACCAAGCCTCGAGGCTTATAGAGATCCCTCATTACGGGCATGCCCCCTGACATCCAGTCTGCGCCACCTGAGGGGCCGCAAGCAGGCACCTGAGAAATTGGGGTGGCAGAGGGACCCCTCCTCTGTCCCCTCTATTGTCTTCCCCTGCCAACTAGAAAGCACCCTGGTCTGCCATTTCCGTGCCCCGTGCCAGCCCCTGCTCATGCTGGGAGCCCAGAGCATCCAGAGCACAAATGAGCAGGTCTGTGCTTCCTGCCTGTTGTCTCTGTGGAGGGAGTCCTGTCCCCTCCACCTGCCTGGGGCCCAGTGACCTTGGTCCGCAACCCCATGGAACTTGGAGGCCTGGAGCCACTCTGACTCCAAGAGGCTAGAAATGGAAATGGTGGCACCTATCTGCCAAGAGCCTGACTCCTGAACACCCAGTGGAGGGGCTCTCGGCGTTGGGCCCCACACTCTGAGGCCCTCTCGAGGCCTCCGTCTCAGGCCCCCAGGATGCTGTGCAGGAGCGGCTGTACAGAGAGCTGTGGCCCTTCGTGTCCGTCCCCACCCCCACACCCAGCTCCCTGGCTGCTGTGAGGTGAGGCCCTGGGGACTCCCCTACAGAGGCACCCTTTGGGTGTGGAGGCTAGTGGGGGTGGGGGTGTGGTCTCCAAACTGACCTCTGCCCACCTCCCTTGTCAAAGCGCCCGCTTACACCATTGGCACACGACTAAAGTGGGCATGGACACACGTGCAGAATCCTGGCTCCTCATCTACATCGTGGGCGGTGTGGCCATTTCAGAGATTAGGGCGGCCTATGAGGTGTCCAGGGCCACAGATGGCAAGTGGGAGCTACTCATTGGTGAGTCCCAACCGGGGTCCCCCGGCCAGGGCACGGCCCACAGCAGAACTCCTCCATGCCTGGGTCCCTGGGGCTGGGGCTGGATGTCCAGGTTTAGGGGGTGGGCTGACAACCAGACTCCGGTGGGGTCCCCAAAGCCTAGAATCTCTGCAGGGCTTGTGTCTCAGAGCCCTGGGTGAGGGGATGTAGTCGTACCTCTGTGTTTCTAAGGGGTCTAGACTCCAGAGTTCTCAGGGTCAATCCTGGAGTCCCCAGGGACCCTGGTTGTGGGGTCCAGAGGCAGAAACCCCACCTCCCCACCCCTCTGCTCCTGCCCAGTGTCCTCCCAAGTCCTCCAGGAACTGTCTCAGCAGGCCTAGGGCCATACAGACCAAGGGTCTTCCCAAGTTCCCGGGATCAGAGCCTGCATTTGGGTGAGGACAGTCACCCAGCACACCATTCTCGGGTCCCACATGAAGAGTTAGAACTCTCTCTGCTCATCCTCTTCCCCATTCCCAGGGCAGTCGCAGGGGCTCCTAACTGCAGAACCTAACAGAGCCTTTACTGGGTGCATTAGTGTGCTCAGGCTGCCATAACAAAGTACTGCGTTCCTGGTGACTTACACAACAGAAATGTATTGTCCCCCAGTCCTGGAGGCTGGAAGCCCAAGATCAGGGTGTCTTCTGAGGCCTCCCTTCTGGGCATGTAGATGGCCGTCTTCCCTCACAAGGTCTTCCTTCTGTGTGTATGTGTGTCCTAATCTTATAAGGGTACCAGTCACACTGGGTTAGGGCCCACCCAAATGGCCTCATTTGTACTTAATTATCTTGTGAAAGACTCTACCTCCACTCGCTTCTGTGGTCCTGGCTGTTAGGGTTTCAATATATGAATGCGGAGTTGGGGGGCTGTACACAATCTAGGCTGCAACACGCAGCTAAGAAGAGGTGGGCACCTCACAGCCTGAATAAGACAGATAAGGATCCTTCCTCCTGGGGCACAGATGCCCAGCCAGGCAGAGGAGCCGCAGCAGAATGAGTGGCTGACTGAGCCCCAAGGACAGCCTAAACCACCCAGACTCTGAGGAATCAGGGAAGTCATCTTGGACGAGGTGAGGTTTGACTTGAGAATGAAAAGGAAGAGAGGGAAGGGCAAAGTGGGGGCAAAGGTAAAGGAGGGCGGTGGTGTGGAGAGAGTAGGGTAACAAGTTCTGAGAGCCACGTAGGGCCTCAAAGACTGCATGTCTTGGCCTGTGCTGGGGAGATGGGAAACTACAAAAGGCGTTTTGACCAGGGGCGGGTGAAGCCCAACGCTAATGCTGGCGAAGAGACTCATGGGTTGGGTGACGGGGTAGGCTGCTCAGGGTGAGTAAGCTGGGTACAGCGCCCCCCAGTGGAGCACTACGTATTTCCATTCTGTCACCGCTGGGTACGTGGACGATCCAAGGCCGAAACAAGGAGGGCGTGGACGCAGACAGGACACCCAGGACCCTTCTTTCCCTTCCCACTGAGGACTAAGCCCTGATGTGGAGGTCACCTATCCTTCTGAGAATTGAAGGAAATCTGCGCACCTCCCAGAAAAGCCTCACACACAGTTTTGGCGGTGGGGCTTCACAGAACCACTGATTCAGCAGTTCTCCTTCTAGTCTGTATTCGAAACTCCCGCCAGGGCAGAAGGGTGGGTGTGCAAGGTCGTCGGGCGGACGGGGTGAGCGCAGCGGCGAGAGTGGGTCGGCGCAGAGCCCTGAGACTGCCCGCCCGGGAGGAGCGGCTCCCCGCCCGGCCTCGGCAGGGAAGCCCTTTCACTGGCGGGAGACCGAGGAGGTGGGAGGGAGGTGATCTTCCACTTGAGCAGTGAAACGCGCCTCCCTGGCCAGCCCCGCTCTCCCTGGGGCCGCGCTTGAGTAGGTGAGCGCGGTGAGCACCAGGGGTCGCTGCGGCTCAAGGTCCCCGGTTTTCCGATCTCTGGCGCCTGTGACTGCAGCTTGGCTGACCCTAGTAGGTCAGCAGCTACCCAGTAGTGGTCAACAGCAGCAAAACTCTGTTGCTTAAACCGCCTCGGCCTCTGCCCCTTACATATATTCTCCCATATGGTAGGATGCCTTTTTGTTCTGCTGATGGTGTCCTTTGCTGTACAAAGCTTTCAAGTTTGATGTAGTCCCATGTGTTCATTTTTGCTTTTATTTCCCTTGCTCAAGGAGATGCATTCAGGAAAAAGTTGCTCATGTTTATATTCAGGAGATTTTTGCCTATGTTATCTTCTAAGAGTTTTATGGTTTCATGACGTACATTGAGGTCTTTGATCCATTTCGAGTTTACTTTTGTGTTTGGGGATAGACAACAATCCAGTTTCATTCTCTTGAATGTAGCTGTCCAGTTTTGCCAACACCAGTTGTTGAAGAGGCTATTTCCCCATTGTATGACCATAGCTCCTTTATCGTATATTAATTGACCATATGTGCTTGGGTTTATATCTGGACTCTCTAGTGTGTTCCATTTGTCTATGGGTCTGTTCTTGTGCCGGTACCAAATTGTCTTGATTACTGTGGCCTTGCAGTAGAGCTTGAAGTCAGGGAGCATAATGCCCCCAGCTTTATTCTTCCTTCTCAGGATTGCTTTGGCTCTTTGGGGACTTTTGTGGTTCCATATGAATTTTAGAATTATTTTCTCTAGCTGGTTGAGGAATGCTGTTGGTATTTTCATAGGGCTTGCATTGAATCTGTACATTGCCTTAGGCAGGATGTCCATTTTCACAATATTAATTCTTCTTATCCATGAGCACGGGATGTTTCCATTTATTGGTATCTTCTTTAATTTCCCTCATGGGTCTCTTGTAGTTTTCAGTGTATAGGTCTCTCACTTCCGTCTTTAGGTTTATTCCTAGATATTTTATTCTTTTTGGTGCAATTGTGAATGGAATTGTTTTTCTGATTTCTCTACGTGTTAGTTCATCATTAGTGTATAGGAGTGCAACAGATTTCTGGATATACTAGTTTTGGAGTGGATTCTTTAGGGTTTTTTATGTACAATGTCATGTCATCTGCCAACAGGGACAGTTTAACTTGTTCTTTACCAATCTGGATGCCTTTTATTTCTTTGTGTTTTCTGGTTGCCATGGCTCGGGCCTCCAGAACTATGTTGAATAAAAGTGGAGAGAGTGGGCATCCTTGTCTTGTTCCCATTCTTAAAGGAAAAGCTTTCACCTTCTTGCTGTTAAGTATGATGTTGGCTGTGGGTTTGTCATATATGGCCTGTATTATGTTGAGGTACTTGCCTTCTATATCCATCTTGTTCAGAGTTTTTATCATGAATGGATGTTGAATTTTGACGAATGCTTTTTCAGCATCTATGGAGATGATCATGTGGTTTTTGTCCTTCTTTTTGTTGATGGGATGGATGATGTTGATGGATTTTTGAATGTTGTACCATCTTTGCATCCCTGGAATAAATCCTAGTTGGTCGTGATGGATGATCTGTTTGATGTATTTTTGAATTCGGTTTGCTAATATTTTGTTGACTATCTTTGCATCAATGTTCGTCAGGGATGTTTGTCTGTAATTTTCTTTTTCTTGTGGTGCCTTTGCCTGGTTCTTGTTATTAGGGTGATGCTGGCCTCATAGAATGAGTTTGGAAGTATTCCTTCCTTTTCTACTTTTTGGAAAACTTTAAGAAGTATAGGTATTAGTTCTTAACTAAATGTTTGATAAAATGCAGCTGTGAAGCAATGTGGTCCAGGTGTTTTCTTCTTAGCTGGTTTTTTGATTACCAGTTCAATTTTGTTGCTAGTAATTGGTCTGTTCAGATCTTCTGTTTGTTTCTGGGTCAGCCTTGGAAGGTTGTATTTTTCTAGAAAGTTGTCCATTTCTTCTAGGTTATCCAGTTTATTAGCACATAATTTTTCATAGTATTCTATAATAATTATTTGTATCTCTGTGCTGTCCATAGTGATTTTTCCTTTCTCATTTTTGATTCTGTTTATGCATGTAGACTCCCTTTTCTTCTTGATATGTCTGAATAGAAGTTTATCTATTTTGTTTATTTTCTCGAAGAACCAGCTTCTGCTTTCATTGATTGTCTCTATTGTTTTATTCTTCTTGATTTTATTTATTTCTCCTCCAGTGTTTATTATGTCCCTCCTTCTACTGACTTTGGGCCTCATTTGTTCTTCTTTTTCTAGTTCCATTAATTGTGAGTTTAGACTGTTAGTATGGGTTTGTTTTTCTTTCCTGAGGTAGGCCTGTATTGCAATACACTTCCCTGTTAGCACTGCATTCGCTGTGTCCCACAGATAATGCAGTGTTGAATTATTGTTGTCATTTGTCTCCATAGATTGCTTGGGCTCTGTTTTAATATGGTCATTGATCCAGTGGTTATTTTAGGAGCATGTTGTTAAGTCTCCATGTGTTTGTAGGCTTTTTTGTTTTCTTTGCATATTTTATTTCTACTTTCATACCCTTGTGGTCTAAGAAGCTGGTTGGTGCAATTTCAATCTTTTTGAATTTACAGAAGCTCTTTCTGTGGCCTAGTATATGATCTAT
>JAVSCE010001241.1:0-14235 GCA_032199065.1 Smutsia gigantea
GGCCAACAGGCACATGAAAAGATGCTCCACATCACTAATCATCAGAGAAATGCAGATTAAAACCACAATGAGATATCACCTCACACCAGTGAGGATGGTCAACATCCAAAACACAAAAACAAAAAATGTTGGCTGGGATGTGGAGAAAAGGGAACCCTCCTACACTGCTGATGGGAATGCAAATTAGTTCAACATTGTGGAAAGCAGTATGGAGGTTCCTCAAAAACTCAAAATAGAAATACCATTTGACCCAGGAATTCCACTCCTAGGAATTTACCCTAAGAATGCAGCAGCCCAGTTTGAAAAAGACATATGCACCCCTATATTTATCAAGAAAACTATTTACAATAGCCAAGAAATGGAAGCAACTCATGTCCATCAGTAGATGAATGGATAAAGAAGATGTGGTACATACACAATGGAATATTATTCAGCCATAAGAAGAAAACAAATCCTACCATTTGCAACAACATGGATGGAGCTAGAGGGTATTATGCTCAGTGAAATAAGCCAAGCCGAAAAAGACAAGTATCAAATGATTTCACTCATATGTGGAGTATAAGAACAAAGAAAAACTGAAGGAAACAAAACAGCAGCTGACTCAAAGAACCCAAGAACGGACTAATAGTTACCAAAGGGAAAGGGACTGGGGAAAATGGCGGAAGGGAGGGATAAGAGGGAAAAGGCACACATTAGCAGATGTAATGTTAGCACGGGAGGGCTGGTGGGCTAACTCAGAGAAGACAAGTAGTGACCATAGCATCTCACTACGCTGATGGACAGTGACTGTAATGGGGTTGGTGGGGGGTACCTGATGAAGGGGTAGTTTAATAATCGTAATATTGCACATGTAATTGTAAATGATAATAAAATAAAGTATATTAAAAAAATAAAAAATAAAAAAAATAAAAATAAAATGCCTTCAGAAATGGCAATTTTATTTATTGCACATTTCACATTGTAAATGAGATATTACTTTATTAATGATTCAAA
Organism: Smutsia gigantea; assembly: GCA_032199065.1. NCBI lineage: Eukaryota > Metazoa > Chordata > Mammalia > Pholidota > Manidae > Smutsia > Smutsia gigantea. Next base: position 994 of record JAVSCE010001241.1, read on the forward strand.
AATACATTTTATATATATTTAGATCTTAATGGTTTTTCATCAAATGTGAAATGTTAATTTGAAAATGAAATCATACTATCAGCAATAGACAGTCTAATAAAGAACAAGTGTCATAAATAACTTTGAATTTCTAAAATAGGCTATTGGTACACTAATAATCACAGATTTAGTTTCTTTTCCTACTTTTGTAATCCTGTAAAGATTTTTTAACAAACTCCTTTTTTTTCTTTTTAAGGTATTATTGATATACACTCTTATGAAGGTTTCACATGAAAAAACAATGTGGTTACTACATTCACCCATATCAAGTGCCCGCCCATACCCTATTGAAGTCACTGTCCATCAGTGTAGTAAGATGCCACAGTCACTACTTGTGTTCTCTGTGCTACACTGTAATGAACTCCTTTTTATTAACCAATCATGACAAATTGTGTAGTTGCTACTTCTGAAAAGTATTACAAACTATACAACTACAGATGATGAAAAATTCTTATAGAATTTTGTAATAAGTATACATGTTGCATCAAAGAAATTTTATAGTCATATTGGAGTGTCATGAATTAATTCTTGCAATCCCGTAGTTTATACTTTCTCTGAATATTTCAAATCAGGTGTGTACCATTTGTACTTAAAACCCCACAGAATGAGTCATGCCCAAGTCCATTGATTGTAATTTGTGGTATGGTTTGTAAATAAATATGGTAATTTCTTGTACATTTCTGGAAATAAGAATTTATGTATCTGCTTCTAGATAACGTATAAATAAATATTTCATTGAAACACACACTCACTCTCACTCTCTCTATTTTTTCAGTTTCCAAGGTCAGGAATCCAGGCACAGGTTGACTGGGTCTTCTTCTGCTCGGGGTCTCACTGGCTGAAATGAAGGTACCAGCCAGTCTACAAATTCATCTGAGGCTTAGAGTCCTCTTCCAAACACACATGGTTGTGGCCATATTTAGTTCCTTGTGGTCGTAGGACTGAGGTTCACATGTCCTTGATGGTGGTCCAAACTCACGTGGTTGTGGCCAGATTTAGTTCTTCGTGGTCGGTCGTTGGACTGATGTTTCGATGTCCTTGATGGTGGTCAGCTGGAGGTCACTCCCAACTCTAAGAGGCAACCCACATTCCTTGCCACACAGTCCCCTCCACTTTCAAAGTCAGCAGTATGGAATCTGTCCCACTTGAAATTCCTCTCACACTTAGAATCTCACCAGAAAAAGCCCAGTCCCTCCCACTTTTTAAAAATTGTGATGAACACATAACAAAATTTGCCATCTTAACCATTTTTAAGTATACAGTTAGTAGTGTTAAAAAAGAAAATTCAACCAAGTAAGTGTGAAGAACTAATTGGCTTCATTAAGTGACTCATTTTTGGGGCAACATCCCATCCAGCAATAAGAGAAATGCTCTAAGGAGGTGTACAAAATGGAAGATTTTTATAGGAAGGAGGGTGGGGTAAGACATTATTAGCAAAACAAAAGAAGGGATTCTTTCAGGTAAGATCACCCTACCTCAGGAGGAAGAGCTGGGGGTCTTATGCAGCTTACCTCACAAGTAATCAGGAAATTCCACACTGATTGGTTTAAGAGTCCACTCCCTGGAGAAGCTGAAACCGCAATTAGGTTAGGCATTAAACCCTGGGTTAGTGACTTGGCCTAGCAGAAATGACCTCATGTTGGGCTTGTGGTTTTCTTTTTAGCAGTAGTGTTTTACGTATATTCATATTGTGCAACGGATCTCCAGAACTTTGTCATCGTCCAAATCTGAAACTCTGTACCCATCATACAACTCCCCACTTGCCGCTCCCTGGCCCTTGATAACCACCATTCTAGTCTCTGTCTCTGTGAATATTCTCTCTCTGTGAATCTGACTACCTTAGATACCTCATATATGTGGAAATCATACAGTATTTGTCTTCTGACTAAAGAGCCCAAAGCCTTTTAAGAGCTCACCTGAGTAGGTCAGCTGACTTAGGATAATCTCTATTTCTTCAAGCTAGCTGGTTTGGGATCTAAATTACATCTGCACAATCCCTTTTATAGCAGCACCTACATTAGTTCTTGACTAACTGGCAGAACATGTGTGTTCACCAGGGAGGCAGGAATCTTGGGGGTCATGTTAAAATTCCACTTATCACAAATGGCAGAGTAACCTGAAAAAAGAGGGAGAGTGCTAACTGGGGCCAGTTAGACAGTTTCACATACTGAGTTCAACTTGCATATACAGTATTAGTCCCTTCAGTTTGTCACAGGTGTGCCTCCAGCCAGTAGAGTGCTGAAAAAGTGAAATGGCTTGGCCCCATAGTGTTTTCAAGGTATCAAATTCTGGCCTCATATTAACCGAAGGATTTAGTAGAGGGAAACAAAAGAAAATAAAGAAAAGAAATCAGCTGAGATCAAAAGCCTTTGATAATCACATCCCCTGCTTAGATTGTAGGCAAAGTGGAGATATTAGTGATAAGGATGCCTCCTGTTCTCAAAGGCCTTGACAGCTGTTTCTGGGGTGAAGAACTGGGCTATAAAAGCATAAACTGAAAGGATAAACCTACCCAGCTTCGTGTTGCATGCTGAAAATAGGTGAAAGGGTATAGAGCTGCCAGAACACATGTATGATATCAAAATAGCTCTGGGGTCATCTGCCCCCTCCAATGCCAGCACCACTCCGCAAGCCCCAGCCAGGCAATTGCACCAGCCCTCAAACTGGTCCCTAGCCCTACCTTAGATACCTCATATATGTGGAACTCATACAGTATTTGTCTTCTTGTGACTGAAGTGCTCTAATTTGCCGCACTTAGAAGATCTCAAGTGCAAATCAGAATTAAGTGAGTACTCTGCTTCAAACGCCTCAGGGGCTGTGCATCCTATGTCAGCTCCACCTGCTCATCCAACCTCATCTGCTGCCACATCCCTGTACTCACACCCATACTGGTTTCGGTTCCCTAAAAAGATCAGGCTGTTTTCACGCTTCCAGCCGTGCACTTTCCCAGTCCTTTCTCTCTCTGTTGGCCATCTGTTCCATCCAAGTCTGCCGAGAAAATTCTTCTATATGCTGCTCTCCCCCTTCCTTAAGTAAAGATACTGGCACCCAGCCCAAGATCTCTCCCTTCTCCACCCTAACTCCTGGTGCCCAGACTAGGGAATCTCATTGTCCAAGGAGGTGACACAACTAACAACAGCTGCGGCCCTTGACTCTCCCTTTCTCCACCCCGTCAGCCACCCACACCGAGAGAACTGCCTCTTGACCTTTAGAGGGGCCCAGAATTGCTCACCTCTAAAGTTCCTCTCTCCAATATTCCATTTTAACCACAATACCCTCTCCACCTGCTGCCACAGGCCTTCACCCACATACCTCTTGTTCTTTACCTCACAGGGACCCCTTTAGTCCTCTGGGCCCCCCATTTTCTCCCAGTCTGTCAGCCTCTCCTGGCCTCTTTTCCTTCCCTTCCCAGCCTTTCTTAACCCCATGCTTGATTGCCTGAGCTACTCTCCCCAGCACCTCAGTTCCCTTTGCATTCTCATCTGCCAAACCAGACCCTCAGGCCTCTCACCTTGGGTCGAGGCCTGCTCCCCTCCTTCACCTGGGTGTTTGCACCCTGCTAGAGAGAATCCACAGAACCATATAAATTCGTGTCACTATAAATCCGTGGTCTTCAGCCTGGCTGAACTCTTTTACAAACAATGCTACATTCACAGCCATCCTTATCTCTGTTCCATCTTACCTAGCAAGGCCCTGTCGCCCTGTGCCCTAAGGGCCATCTTTTTAAATCTCTTTCAGAACCCTCCTCTGTCAATTATCTTTGCACTCTGATTCCAGTCTGTGGTGTCTTTTCCTCAGCGTTAAACACACTTGGGGCTCTCCCATTAAAAACAAAACAAAACTCTCCCTGAATCTTCATCAGGGGCCAATTTCTCTCCTTACCTTCTCAGCTTAAGCTTCTCCAAATAGCAGTAGTCAACATTTGCTGTCTCTGCTTCCTCAAATTCATTCATTCCTCAACCTACTGACAAATGTTCCCATTGAAATTTCTTTTGGCAAAAGTAACCAGTGACCTCTGAACTGCCAAAGCCAATGGCTGCTTTTCAGTCTTGATGTTATTGGCTTCCTCGTGCATTTGACACTGATAATTGCTTCCCCCTTGAAGTGTTCTTATTCCTAGGTCCCCATCACATTGAATTAATTAATACTGTTTCCTAGTTATTCTGTACTTCTCTGACCATTCTGTTTGTTCTCTCTCTAAGATCTCTTCCTGCTTCCACCACTTAAATGTTAACGTTCCCCAACGTTTTGTCAGTAACTGTGAAGGGTCTGAGATGCTACCCAACGTGCAGAATTATGTACTTTATATGTATGAATAAAAGAAACACAAGGTATCTGGATCAGGGAGAAGAGGGTTTTTTTAGTAATACGACCAGATCAACAGCCAGGTAACCTTGCCACTTCGGTCCCATACACCGAGACCCACAGGTGACAGAAAAAGAACCGTTGAAAACTTTCTGCGTGAGTGGTGGGATTCACCCCACAGATGAGGGGTGAAGAACAATGGATTTTCTCCATTTATATAGGGAAGCCTTCCTGCTCCCTTCTGAAAGGAGACAGAAAGCCTTTGCTCCTTGGAGACAAGATGGAAAGTATCCAGGTTCTCACGCTAACCTTTTGGAATGTCAACACATCTTTCTACAGGCCAGATAATCCCTGTCTCTCCAGCTTTTACAGTCTGGAGATGTCTCCAGGGTCTAGGCTTCATCCCTTTTGAAGTGTTACTACCTAGGGAAAGAGGGCTCCAGTCTTCCTGCCCCTTGAGAACTTCACCTGGAGACCTAGTCCCGGCTGTAATCATTGGACGTTTCATTACCTATTTGGATCCAAGCAGTTAGCTAGACACATAGCTAGAGATATCATCCTCATGGCAGGTGCAAAATATAATGTATTTAGGGGAAGTGAAGGCAAACATTCCTTTCTTTATATTGTCTGCATCCCTGTGTCTCAGATGGCTAGGCCTTTTCACAGGGTAACTGAGCGATTCAGGGAGTTTTCTTTCCCTTAAGAGGACTCCTCTTTTTCTCACCTCACTCTACATGCTCTCCCCAGACCATCCCACCCACTCTTGCTGGTTTAACTGCTACCGTATGCCAAGAACTTCAAATATCTCCCCACCTGCTGGACATCTATATCTGAATGTTCTCCAGGCCCCTCAAACTGCACATGTTCAAAGGGAAACTCTCAGCCCTGCCCCAAACCCTCATATTCTCTACATTAGATGATGGCAGCACCATCTGTGTCATGCTTGTGGCTGCCCTCGTTATTTGAACAGCCTTTCTCCGTATGGAAGAATTTCCATGTTATGACCTCTGCCTCTCACATGAGAGTCAGGACTATTTGCCAGCCTACATCCCTTGCAGCTAGGACACAGTCAGGGACTTGGGTTCCTCCAATCAGATACACGTGCAGGAGATTGATTCCACTGAGGAAACTGGCTCTATGCGGAGCTTCCATGTTTTTGCTATGGGGGAATTTCCAGGGTTTTCAAGGTTGACTGCTTGCAGCAGCAGCTGTAGCAGTTCCCTCTTGTGCCCTGGGGGAGGGCACCTCTATCATTTGGCCATTTCTGCAATGGTTTGGGGCCTTGGTCCTGGAAGCTTAGCCTCCACCCTTGCTCTCCAGCCCTCCCAACAATTGTGGGAGCTCCTAATATCCTTTTTAAAAAATGCCTTTCCAGTTTAGTCAACTAGAGTCAGCCTCTGTTGCTGTCAACTAACATCTCTGACAAATACATACTCCATCACACAAAACAGGAACCTGACTCTCCCTCACCACCAACGTCCAATCACTCGAGTTGCGTTAATTTTACCTGTTAAGCATTTCTTGATTCTGACCCTGCCTCTTCATCCCAGTTACTACCTCCCTGGTTCAGGCACTAATAATTTTTCATCTGGACCACTGCAACAGCCTCCTAATTAGTCTTCCTCCAGTCTTGTCCCCTCCCAATCCCTTCACGCTATTAAAGAGGGATTTATCTGAAACGTAAGACTAACTGCCATTCACTTGCTTTAAACCTCATAACTTGCCACTTCCTATTCTGAAGATTTTTGCTATTACAACATGGAACCACTTGTAGTTACTCCCCACCATATGTGCGTGCGCGCGTGCACACACACACACTTTGACACATCATCTCTCTCAGCTCCATGCCTTTGCCTGTGCTGTTCTCTTTGACTAAAATGACCTTCCTTCCCCCTCTTCCCTTGGCCACTCCCTGCTCAGTCTTCCAAACACCCCCAGGCTGCAATGGGTAACTCTCCCCCTTATTTCCACACTACCATGCAAAAACATCTATCACTGCACTTGACACAAGGCACTGTCATTGCCTATCTAAGTATCTGCCTCTCGCACCTAGATTGTGAGCTGTCTGAGGGGGTAAATGAACTCTGAATTCATATATATACGATCTCTTCAATGCCTGCCTTATTGCTTGGCATTTAGTACGCACACAATTGATAGTTTGATATTTGATTTGTAAATTGATCGACTCAAATCAAACACCACTTCTGTGACTATTTCCTTAAACCTTCCCATCCTCCCATCTTCTGGTCCTTTCCAAAGCAGTTAGTGGTTCCTTCCTCTATGCATTTTGTACATTTCTCTTTTTTTTTATTGAGGTAAAAGTCACATAACATAAAATTAACCATTTTCACACGTACAATTCAGTGGCTTACAATACATTCACAATGTTGGGTGACCATCACCTCTATCTGGTTCCAGAACCCCAGTGAGAAACACCAAACACTTCCCATTCCTCCGTCCCGCAGCCCGTAGCAACCACTAACCTGCTTTCTGTCTCTATGCATTTATCTATTCTGGATACTTAACAAAAATGGAATCATTCAATATGTGACATTTTGTGTCTGTCTTTTTTCACATAGCATAATGTTTTCAAGGTTCATCTGTGCTGGACCATGTAGCAGTACTTAATTCCTTTTTATGGCTGAGTAAAATTTCATTGTATGTATATACCCCATTTTATTTATCCATTCATCCATTGATGGACATTTCGCTTGTTTCCACCCTTTGGCTACTGTAAATGGTGCTGCTATGAACATTTGTGTACAAGTTTTGTGTTGAATATCTGTTTTCAATTCTTTTCAGCATATACATAGGGGTGGAATTGTTGTGTCATATCGGGATTCTATTCTTTTTTTTAACTTTTAGAGGAACCATCAAACTGTTTACACAGCGGCTGTGCCGTTTTATATTCTCACCAGCAATGCCCAAGGGTTCCAATTTTCCCACGTCCTTGTCATCACTTGTTATTTTTCTTTTTAAAAAAAATTATAGCCATCCTAGTGGGTATAAAATTGCATCTCATTGTAGGTTTGATTTGCATTTCCCTAATGACTAGGATGCTGAACATCTTTTCATGTTTGTTGGCCATTTATATATCTTCTTCAGAGAAATGGCTATTCAAGTCCTTTGTCCATTTATTTTAGCAGACTTAATTTTTTTAGTACGGTTTTAGACTTACAACATTAATTGAACAGATAGTACAGAGTCCATATATCCAACCTGCTGTCCCCACCCCTACCTGCTCCCACTCCCATATGCACAGTTATCCCAGTTATGAACATCTTCTGGTATGAACAATATACTGTGATACATTTGTTACAATTACTAGACCAATACTGACATGTTGTTATAGTCTATTAGTCTACCGTTTACATTTCCATTCACTCTGTTTGTTGCACATTCTGTGGGTCTTAACAAATGTATAATGATGCTTAGCCACCATTGCAGTATCATACAGTGTAGTTTCACTGCCCTAAACAGCCCCTGTACTCCACCTTCTCCCTTCTTATTTCCCCCGGAACCTTTGGCAACCACTGATCTTTTTATTGTCTCAATAGATAAACTTTATTTTTTAAGAGAAGTTTTATATTTGTAGAAAAATTAAGAAGATTGTACAGAGAATTCCCATATACACAACATCCAGTTTCCCCTATTAGTAACATCTCACATTGATGTGGTACATTTGTTATAATTAATGGACCGATATGTGGTCTGCGATGGCTTGCCTCCTAGAGGACTGGGACCCACCTCAGGACTGGAGGCAAGTGGAGGTGACACCTGAGGCAGTAGGCGTGGCCCTTGGTATAGTAAGTAAATCCTTTGGAGGAACAGAGTGCCCGTGAGGCAGCGGGGACTGTGGGTTGGCTGCTTCTCACAGTATTAAAAAGGTCTACAGAAGAGACCCGAGAAATGGCAGCATGAGAACGCGAGCTGCAAACTTTTGTGGATTCCCTGAAGAGGGAAATGGCATTGATGTGAGAGGAGATGGCACAAGAAGGCTGACAGCAAGGTGCTACTGGAGAGGTAAACAATTCTTTACAGAACAAGACGGCAGTGCTGACAGGTGTTCTGAAGGAGGAAGGGGCCATCAAGGAAAAAGACGAACTCCTGAGGGAAGCAGAGGCAGAGGTGGCATGAGAACATCAGCTGCAAAGCATTGAGGTGAAGGTAAGAGAGCTTCTGAACACTGAGGTAGCATTGCTGCGAGGCACAGTAGAAAAGGTAAAGGTTGTAGCAGAGGAGGCACTCAGGGGGAGAGAGAAAGGTGCCATTAGCCCCAGAAATGGAAAAGTGGGGGAAGGATGAAGGGGTGGTGGCGGAGGCACTGGCCCCTCCTGTATTGAAAGCATGCCCAGTGGTTGTAAAGAAAATAAAGACCCAGCAGCTGAAAGTTCCCCAAGGAGAGGGGCAGCCCCCTCCCCAGGTCATGGAGCACTCTATCGTCCGCCCCTATACTCAGGCTAAGCTGGTGGATTTGGGCTCCCGGTTTAGGCAGAAGCCCTCAGAGTCAATATCAGCTTGGCTCCTGCATCTGTGGGACTTAGGGGTGGATGGAATTGTTCTGTCGGGATCAGAGATGGGAAAGCTAGCTTCCCTGACACTGCAGCCTGCCTTGAGGCAGCGGTTACAAAATGCACATCAGACCCCAGGGAGTGACTCCCTCCTCGATTGGCTTATGGCTGCACTTGGTGCTGTGTGGCCCAATCCGGGTGATCTATCATCCTCTCCTGTTAGATGGCAGACGTATGCTGAGCTCCAACAGGTGTTACGAGAGCTAGGCATGAGAAATTTCATCTGTATTCCAGAGAATTATGGCCCAGATGAAGAGATTTTTCACTACTGGGATGAGAAATACTGTACTTCAAATGGCTCCTACATCCCTCTTTGGGTCTCTAGTAGCCATTCTTTCCCCTCATTTAGGGCATCCCATAAGCAAGGTGACACATACAGTAGCAGACTTAGGAGAGGCTGAAGCAATGAGAATTCGGAAAGAAATAAGACCTGTCACTCAGAAGAAGAACTCAAAGGGCCCCATAAAGGTTACAAGGACCCAGATGTGGGTTGATTTAATATGGGCAGGAGCAGATGGAAGGAAATTAGATGGGAAGTCAAATAGGATCTTAACTAGAGGTATGGCAACAGCTGAAACCAGAGCAGCAGTTCCAGCCATTAAGACAAAGAAGACCAAAGAGGCAGAGGTCAGAGACAGAGCCACAAGTCTGGCCTGTGTGTTTGCAAGACTTCCTGCTGGAGAGGGAGCCAACCTCACTTGAGCCCACACAAGAAGGTGATTGGGGAACACGATCTGACTGAGGGGAAGGTCAAGGTATCTGCCCTGAGGGACTGGAGGGGACTGGAGGCTACATGTTGAAATAGCAATCCATTCGTCCCCAGTGAACATACAATGTGGCGTCGCTCTGGTAGACACTGAGGCTAAATGTTCACTGATTCATGGTAACCCTGAACAGTTCCCTGGGACCCCAACTATCATAGATGGATACAGGAGTAAGGCTATCAGAGTGAAAAAAAACCCAAATCCCTTTGGGAATAGGGCATCTATCCCCAAAAGAGTATACTGTGTATATATCTCCTATCCTTGAGTATATTTTGGGGATTGATATCCTGCAGGGTCTGTGGTTGCAGACCACTGCAGGTGAGTTCAGACTGAGAGTACACGTTGTGAAGGCAGTTCTGAGGGGACATGCTAGGCACCCGCCCATAGCTTTGCCTGTGCCTCAGCAGGTGACTAATAACAAACAATACAAACTGTCTGGAGGCCATAAAGAGATTAGAGAAACTCTCCAGGAGCTGGAAAAGGTGGGTATTATAAAGCCCACCCATAGTCCTTTCAATTCCCCAGTGTAGCCAGTATAAAAGCCAGATGGCTCCTGGCATATGACTGTGGATTACAGAGAACTGAATAAAGTCATACCCCCTATACATGCTGCTGTCCCTTCTATTGCAGGCTTGATGGATACCCTCAGCCATGAACTAGGAACATACCATTATGTGGTAGATCTTGCTAATGCCTTCTTTTCCATTGACATTGGGTGGGAAAGTCAGGAACAGTTTGCCTTCACATGGGAAGGACGGCAATGGACTTTCACCAACCTTCCACAGGGATACCTCCATAGCACCATCATCTGTCATGGACTTGTAGCCCAGGACTTGGCTACATGGGAGAAACAACCAACAGTGCGCCTGTACCATTATATTGATGATTTCATGCTCACATCTGATTCTCTTTCAGATCTAGAAGGTGGAGCACCTAGACTGCTGCAACATTTACAGGAGAAAGGATGGGCTGTGAACAGTACCGAGGTTCAGGGACCTGGTTTGTCTGTCAAATTCTAGGGGTCGTCTGGTCAGGTAAGACCAAAGTGATACCAGAAGCAGTTATAGATAAAGTCCAGGCCTTTCCTACCCCCACAACTGTAGCATTGCTACAGGAGTTTCTGGGTGTTCTAGGCTACTGGAGAGTATTTATCCTGCACTTGGCACAAATTCTGAAGCCCTTATACCAGTTGGTATGAAAGGGCGTCAGGTGTGACTGGGATGAGACATGTGCATCTGCCTTTACTGCAGCAAAATGGGCAGTCAAGGCCGTGCAGGCCTTGAGTGTGATAGACCCATCAAGGCCCTGTGAGCTGGATGTTCATGTGACTGAAGACGGTTATGGCTGGGGTCTCTGGCAGAGGCTTGAACAAACTTGCCAACCCATTGGATTCTGGTCACAACTGTGGAAAGGGGCAGAGGTACGATACACTTTGATAGAAAAACAACTGGCTGCCATGTATCACGCCTTGCTGCCTACAGAATCCATGACTGGAATGGCCCCGATAAAGATAGTAACCACCTATCCCATCTTGGGGTGGGTATGAGACTGGACCCGAAAGCCAAGGAGTGGTGTGGCACAAACACCCACACTGGCCAAGTGGGGTGCTTACCTACAACAGCATAGTGCTCTCTCTAGTAGCCCCTTGAGTGAAGAACTCCAGCGCTTGTTGGGGCCAGTGACATATACTAGTGAAAAGCAGGAAGAACTTGCTTTTGAACCATTAGTAGCAGAGAGTCCCTACCGGGAGGGAAGAGTCCCTATACCCGAAGATGCATGGTACACAAATGGCTGCAGCCGTGGGCAGCTCCCAAAATAGAGAGCCATAGCTTTCCATCCTAAGACTGAGACAATTTGGATGGAAGATGGTGAGGGAAAGAGCAGGCAGTGGGCAGAGTTGTGGGCCTTGTGGCTTGTGATCAGCCGGGAGCCCTCCCCTATAGTTGTCTGCACTGACAGCTGGGCTGTCTATCAGGGCTTGACCCTGTGGCTACCAACCTGGTACCATGCCAACTGGCTGGTTTGTCACCAACCCCTCTGGGGGCGAGAATTGTGGCAAGACTTATGGGCCCGTGGACAGACTAAAATAATTACAGTATACCATGTGACAGGTCATTTGCCACTGGCATCCCCAGGAAATGATGAAGCAGATAAATTGGCCCAGATACATTGGTTAGAAAGAAAGCCTACCTCTGATGTAGCCCAACGGTTACATCAGCGTTTGTTGCATGCAGGATAAAAGACAATGTGGGCTGTAGCCCGTCAGTGGAGCTTGCCTTCGACCTTCGAACAAGTTAGTAGAGCCCGGCAGGAGTGTGTCATGTGCTCCAAAAGGGACTTATACCAAGTTCCACAGCAACATGGGACAACAGCTAAAGAGCCTATACCCCTCATCAGGTGGCAGATAGACTATATTGGGCCTCTGCCTGTGTCAGAAGGATATCAGTATGAGAAGACCTGTGTGGACACAGCTACTGGACTTCTGGTTGCTTTTCCTGCCTGTTGTGCAGACCAGCAGCCGACCAAAAGAGGCCTGGAGCATCTCTTTGCCACCTATGGCCGACCACAGGTAATTGAGAGTGATCAGGGCACCCATTTTAGTGGACATACACTGTAAGAATGGGTGCGACAGCTGGGAATCAAATGGAAGTTTCATGTGCCATACAATCCTACTGCAGCAGGCATAATAGAGAGGCACAGTGGCTTGTTAAAATCTGGACTAAAGTCAGACCAATAGTCTGCGGGGATGGTCAGTCTGCTAAGGACTGTGCTACGGTGTTTGAACAAGAGACCCAAAAGGGAGCCCTGAGCCCTGTAGATATGTTAACACATATGGCTGCCTCCCCTATACAACTGCAAGTACAAACCAAGGAAAAATCACTGAAGCCGAGGTTCGGCCACCAGAATAACATCTTGCTGCCAGCACGAACTGCAATGAACACCGGAGACTCCATTGAGTGGACATGGCCTTGGACCTTTCGACACATGGACCAACGATGGCTGGCTCTCCTGGCACCTTGGGAACAAGGCCTGGAAGCTGGCCTCCTGTGTATTCCTGGAAAATAACAGCAGAGTGGCTGCCAAAGGTCACAGTAGTATATCCTGAACGGCCAGAAGGTAGGAGCATCTTACCAGGGAGTTTTATTTTATCATTATGGCCAGTGCATGCACCCCCAGTAGCACTATATATAGACCCTTCAGTAACCCCCATGGGGAAAGGAGTAAAAGTATGGTATACTAGACCTGGAAGGGACCCCCTTCCTGCTACAGTCCTATCACAGGACCACTCTCTTGCATGCATCCTACCTGATGGACAAGATTTCCTATGTTGGTGTCATTAAAACATGTGTCTTATCACCCCTAAAGTCTTTGTGGATTGGGAACTTCCTCTGGCTTGAGGATTATTATAATTTTTTTTTACTAGGAACCTCCTCTGGCTTGAGGATTATTATAATTTTTGTTACCTGTATCAAAATCTTGTTGTATCTTAATTTTTGTTATTATCTCTAAGTTGTTATCCTCTGTTGATATTGTGGAATCTGGTTACAGTGCTCCAGCTTTCT
>JAVSCE010001242.1:0-62617 GCA_032199065.1 Smutsia gigantea
CACTGACCTCTAACCCCCACCATTGCTGCAGGTACTCCGCAGCTCCAGAGAGGGGAACTTCTGGGCAATAGAGGATGCTGCCTACACATAGGAAACACTAGAGATATGAAACAGCAAAAGAATCTGGCCCAAACAAAACTGCAGGAAAAAACACAGGGCTCCATGAAAATGAAATCACCAGTCTTGATAAAGATTTCAAAATAAAAGTCATAAACATGGTCAGAGAGCTACAGAAAAATATCCAAGTTCTCAGGGAGGACTTCAACAAAGAGAGGGAAACTTTGAAAATACAGTATCTGAAATGAAACATATAAAGGAGGGATTTGGAAGTAGATTAGATGAGGAAGAGGCACAGTAAATGAAATAGAAATTAGAGAAAACAAAGAAGCTGTGGCACAAAGAGAAAAAGGATATCTTGGAATGAAAGAAGAATAAGAGAGTGGTGCAACCAATCGAAATGAAACAATATTTGCATTATAGGGGTACCAGAAGAAAAAGAGAGACAAAAAAGTCTCTTGGACAAATTAATTGCTGAAAATTTCCCCAATCTGGGGAAGGAAATAGTCTCTCATGTTATGTGAGTGGAGAAATCTCCCAAAACAAGGAACCAAAGGAATAAAACACAAAGAAATATAAAAATTAAAATAGCAAAGAATGGTCACATACAAAGGAAAACTCACAAGGCTATCATCAGACTTCTCGGCAGAAACCTTACAGGACAAAAAGGAGTAGCATGATATATTTAATGCAATGAAACAGAAGAGCCTCAAATAAAGAATACCCAACCTGACAAGACAATCATTTAAATCTGAAGCAGGGATTTAACAATTTACAGAGAAGCAAAAGTTGAGGGAATTCATCACCCACAAACCATCTCTACAGGGTTTCTTCAAGGGACTGCTCTAGATGGAAGTGGTCCTAAGGCTAAATAGCTGTTACCACAGGAAATAAAACCACAGGGAAGGAAGTATATAAATTAATTACCAAGCAAATACAAAATAAAATCTACTACTCACAAAGTCAGTCAAGGGATACACAAAGAGTACAGAATATGACATCTAATATATAAACAGTAGAGGTGGAAGGAAAAGAAGGGGAGTGAAAAAAAAAAAGAACCTTCAGATTGTGTTTGAAATAGAGTAATAAGAATGTTAAGACAGACTGTTAGATAATAAGGAAGCTGCCCTTGAACCTTTGGTATTCACAAATTAAAAGTCTAAAATGGCAATAAGTACCTACCTATTGATAATCACCCTAAATGTAAACAGACTAATTGTACCAATCAAAAGACACAGAGTTACTGAACAGATAAAAAAACAAGACCCATCTATATGCTGCTTACAAAAGACGCACTTCAAACTCAAAGACATACACAGACTAAAAGTGAAGGGATGGAAAAAAGATATTTCATGCAAGTAATAGAGAGAAAAAGCAGGAGTTGCAGTACTTGTATCAGATGAAATAACTTCAAAACAAAGAAAGTAACGAGACAAGGAAGGATATTACATAGTGATAAATGGATCAGTCCAACAAGAGGATGTAACCATTATAAATATCTACACACCCAGCATAGGAGCTCCTAAATACGTGAAACAAATATTAACAGAATTAAAGGGGGAAACAGAATGCAATGCATTCATTTTAGGAGACTTCAACATACCATTCACTCCAAAGGACAGATCAAACAGACAGAAAATAAGTAAGGAGACAGAGGCACTGAACAACACATTAGAACAGATGGACCTAAAAGATACCTGCAGAATACTCCACATAAAGCAACAGGATACACATTCTTCTCAAGTGCACATGGAACAGTTTCCAGAACAGATCATATACGAGGCCACAAGATGAGACTCAGTTAATTCAGAAAAATTGAAATGGTACCAGCCAGGTTCTCAGACCACAAAGGTATGAAACTAGAAATAAATTATGCAAAGAAAACAAAAAAGCCCGCAAACACATGGAGACTTAACAACGTGCTCCTAAATAATCAATGGATCAATGACCAAAAAAAAGAAATCAAGCAATATATGGAGACAACAACTAAACAACCCAACTTCTGTGGGACACAGCAAAGGCAGTTCTATGAGGAAAGTATATAGCAAAACAGGCTTATCTCAAGAAAAAAGAACAATCCCAAATGAAGTCTGAACTCAAAATTAACAAAACTAGAAAAAGAAGAACAAATGAGGCCCAAAGTCAGTAGAAGGAGGGACATAATAAAGATCAGAGAAGAAATAAATAAAATCAAGAAGAATAAAACAATAGAAAGAATCAATGAAACCAGGAGCTGGTTATTTGAGAAAATAAATGAAATAGATAAACCCCTAGCCAGGCTTATCAAGAAAAAAGAGAGTCTACACACATAAAAAGAATCAGAAATGAGAAAGGAAAAATCACTACGGACACCACAGAAATACAAAGAATTATGAGAGAATACTATGAAAAATTATATGCTAAGAAACAGGATAACCTAGAAGAAATGGACAGCTTTTTAGAAAAATACAACCTTCCAAGGTTGACCAAGGAACAGAAAATCTGAACAGACCAACTACCAGCAATGAAATTGAACTGGTAATCAAAAAACTAAGAACAAAAGTCCTGGACCATATTTTTATCAGAAATTTAGTGAAGACCAAATACCCATCTTCCTTAAAGTTTTTCAAAAGTAGAAGAGGAGGGAATACTTCCAAACTCATTCTATGAGTACAACATCACTCTAATACTAAAACCAGGCAAAGACACCACAAAAAAAGACAACTATAGACCAATATCCCCAATGACATACATGCAAAAATATTCAGCAAAAATACTCAAACCGAATTCAAAAACAAATAAAAAAGATCATGCACCACGATCAAGTGGAATTAATTCCAGGGATGCAAGGATGCTACAATATTAAAAAATCCATCAACATCATACACCACATCAACAAAAAGGAGGACAAAAATCACATGATCATCTACAATAGATGCTAAAAAAGCATATGACAGAATTCAACATCCATTCATAAAAACTCTCAACAAAATGGGTACAGAGGGTAAGTACCTTAACATAATTAAGGCCATGTGTGACAAACCCACAGCCAACATCATACTTAACAGCAAGAAGCTGAAAGCTTTTCCTTTAAGATCAAGCAGGAACAAGAAAAGGATGCCCACTCTCCCCACTTTTAAACAGTTCTGGAGGTCCTAGGCAGGGCAAACAGACAACACAAAGAAATAAAAATGCATCCAGATTGATAAGGAAGAAGTTAAACTGTCCCTGTTTGAAGATGACATGATACTACACATAAAAAACCCTAAAGCATCACTCCAAAATTACTAGAACTAACAAATTCAGCAAAGTTACAGGATACAAAATCAACAAACAGAAATCTGTTGCACTCCTATATACTAACAATGAACTACCAGAAAGAGAAATCAGGAAAACAATTCCATTTACAATTGCATCTAAAAGAATAAAATACCTGCAAATAAACCTAACCGAGAAGGTTAAAGACCTATAGCCGGAAAATAAGACACTCATGACCAGTAAATGGAAATACATCCCGTGCTCATGGATAGAAAGAATTAATATTGTCAAAATGGTCATCCTGCTTAAAGCCATCTACAGATTCTATGCAATCCCTAGCAAAATACCAACATCATTCTTCAACAAACTAGAGCAAATAGTTCTCAAATTCATATGGAACCACAAAAGACCCCGAATAGCCAAAGCAATCCTGAGAAGGAAGAATAAAGCTGGGGGATTATGTTCCCTAACTTCAAGCTCTACTACAAATCCAGAATAATCAAGACAATTTGGTACTAGACCAATGAACAGAACAGAGAGCCCAGATATAAAACCCACACCCACACGGTCAATTAATATACAATAAATGAGCCATAGATATACAATGGGAAAATGACAGCCTCTTCAAGAACTGGTGTTGACAAAACTGGACAGCTACATGTAAGAGAATGAAACTGGATAACTGTCTAACTCCATACATAAAAGTAAACTCGAAATGGATCAAAGACCTGAATGTAAGTCATGAAACCATAAATCTCTTAGAAGAAAACATCGGCAAAAATGTCTTGAATATAAACATAAGCAACTTTTTCCTGAACACATCTCGCACAAGGGAAACAAAAGCTAACATGAGCAAATGGGCTTATATTAACCTAAAAAGCTTCTATACAGCAAATGACACCATCAGCAGAAAAAGTCAACCTACCATATTGGAGAATATATTCATAAACAACCAGTAAGGGGTTAACATACAAAATATATGAAGAACTCACACACCTCAACACTTAAAAAACAAATGATCCTATTAAAAAATGGGCAGATGATCTGAACACTTCTCTAAAGAAGAAATCTGAATGGCCAACAGCACATGAAAAGATGCTCCACATCACTGATCAACAGACAAATGCAAATTAAAACCACAATGAGGTATCACCTCCCACCAGTTAGGATGGCCAACATCCAAAAGACAAGAAACAAATGCTGGAGTGGATGAGGAGAAAAGCGAACTCTCCTACACTGTTGGTGGGAATGTAAATTAACTCAACCATTGTGGAAAGCAATATGGAGGTTCCTCAAAAAATTAAGAATAGCAATACCATTTGACCCAGGAATTTCACTCCAGGAATTTACCTGAAGAAAACAAGATTCCTAATTCAAAAAGACATACGCATACTATGTTAATCACAGCACTATTTATTATTTATTATTTTTTTATTATGATATCATTGATATACACTCTTATGAAGGTTTCAAATGAAAAACAATGTGGTTACATTCAGCATATTATCAAGTTCCCCCATACCCCACTGAAGTCACTGTCCATCAGTATAGTAAGATGCCACTGAGTCACTACTTGTCTTCTCTATGCTACACTGTCTTCGCCATGTCTTTCCCATGTGGAGAAAGGGGAACTGTCCTACAATGCTGGTGGGAATGTAAACTAGTTAAACCATGACCCCCACACAAACCATGTGTACTAATCATAACATCCTTCAATCCCGATCTCCCTCTCTCACCACCCCCAACCAACCCTCCCCTTTGGTAACCGCTAGTCCCTTCTTAGAGTCTGTGAGTCTGCTGCTGTTTTGTTCCTTCTGTTTTCTTTGTTGTTATACTCCACAAATGATGGAAATTATTTGGTACTAGTCTTTCTCTGCCTAGCTTATTTCACTGAGTATAATACCCATCAGCTCCATCCATGTTGTTGCAAATGATAGGATTTCTTTCCTTCTTAAGGCTGAATAGTATTCCATTGTGTATATATGTGCACCACCTCTTCTTTATCCATTCATCTACTGATGGACACTTAGGTTGCTTCCGTATCTTGGCTATTGTAAATAGTGCTACCATAAAAATAGGGGTGCATGTCTTTTTGAATCTGAGAACTTGTTTTCTTTGGTAAAATTCCTCAGTATTTGGTTGAACTAGTTTACATTCCCACCAGCAGTATAGGAGGGTTCCCCTTTCTCCGCATCCTTGCCAGCATTTGTTGTTCCTAGTCTTTTGGATATTGGCCATCCTAACTGGTGTGAGGTGGTATCTCATTGTGGTTTTAATTTGCATTTCCCTGATAATTAGCAATGTGGAGCATCTTTTCATGTGCCTGTTGGCCATCTGAATTTCTTCCTTGGAGAATGGTCTGTTCATATCCTCTGCGCATTTTTAATCGGGTTATTTGCTTTTTGGGTTTTGAGGCATGTGAGTTCTTTATATATTTTGGATGTTAACCCCTTGCCGGATATGTCGTTTACAAATATATTCTCCCATACTGAAGTATACCTTTTTGTTCTGCTGATGGTGTCCCTTGCTGTACAGAAGCTTTTTAGCTTGACGTAGTCCCATTTGTTCATTTTTACTTTCATTTCCCTTGCCCGAGGAGATGCGTTCAGGAAACAGTTGCTCATGTTTATATTCAAGAGATTTTTGCCTATGTTTTCTTAGAGGTTTACAGTTTCATGACTTACATTCAGGTTTTTGATACATTTTGAGCTTACTATTGTGTATGGGGTTAGATAATAATCCCATTTCATTCTCTTGTATGTAGCTGTACAGTTTTGCCAACACCAAATTCTCTCGATTACTGTGGCTTTGTAGTACAGATTGAAGTCAGGGAGTGTAATACCCCCAGATTTATTTTTCCTTCTCAGGATTTCTTCAGCTATTCAGGGTCTTTTGTGGTTCCATGTGAATTTTAGAACCATTTGTTCTAGTTCACTGAAGAATGCTGTTGCTATTGATAGGGATTGCATTGAATCATAGATTGCTTTAGGCAGGATGGCCATTTTGACAATATTAATTCTTCCTATCCATGAGCACAGGATGTGTTTCCATTTATTGATATCTTCTTTAATTTCTCTCATGAGTATCTTGTAGTTTTCAGAGAATAGGTCTTTCACTTCCTTGGTTAGGTTTACTCCTGGGTATTTTATTCTTTTAGATGCAATTGTGAATGGAATTGTTTGCCTGATTTCTCTTTCTGCTAATTCATCGTTAGTGTTTAGGAATGCAACAGATTTCTGTGTATTAATTTTGTATCCTGCAACTTTGCTGAATTCAGATTCTAGTTCTAGTAGATTTGGAGTGGATTCTTTAGGGTTTTCTATGTACAATATGTCATCTGCAAACAGTGACAGTTTAACTTCTTCCTTACCAACCTGAATGCCTTTTATTTCTTTGTGTTGTCTGACTGCCATGACTAGGAACTAAAGAACTATGCTGAATAAAAGTAGGGAGAGTGGGCCTCCTTGTCTGGTTCCCAATTTAAAGGAAAAGCTTTCAGCATCTCGCAGTTAAGTATGATGTTGGCTGTGGATTTGTCATATATGACCTTTATTATGTTGAGGTACTTGCCCTCTGTACCCATTTTTTTGAGAATTTTTATCATTAATGGATTTTGAATTTTGTCTAATGCTTTTTTAGTATCTATGGAGATAATCATGGTTTTTTTCCTTTCTGTTGATGTGCTGTATGATGTTGATGGATTTTCAAATATTGTACCATCCTTGCATCCCTGGAATAAATCCTACTTGATCATGATGAATGATCTTTTTGATATATTTTTGTATTCAATTTGCTAATATTTTGTTGAGTATTTTTGCATCTATTTCATCAGGGATACTGTCTATAATTTTCTTTTTGTGGTGTCTTTGCCTGGTTTTGGAATTAGAGTGATACTGGCCTCATAGAATGAGTTTCAAAGTATTCCATCCTCTTCTACTTTTTTGGAAAACTTTAAGGAGGATGGGTATTAGGTCTTCACTAAATTTTTTATAAAATTCAGCGGTGATGCCATCATGTTTAGGGGTTTTTGCTCTTGAGTAGGTTTTTGATTACCAGTTCAATTTAATTGCTGGTAGTTGGTCTGTTCAGATTTTCTGTTCCTTCATGGGTCAGCCGTGGAAGATTGTATTTTTCTAGAAAGTTGTCCATTCCTTTTAGGTTATCCAGTTTGTTAGCAGATAATTTTTCATAGTAGTGTCTAATAATTCTTTGTATTTTGGTGGTATCTGTAGTGATTTTTCCTATCTAATTTCTGATTCTGTTTGTGTGTGCAGACTCTTTTTTTCTTCATAAGTCTGGCTAAGGGTTTATCTATTTTGTTTATTTTCTCAAAGAGTGAGCTCCTGCTTTTGTTTTATTTTTCTCGATTTTATTTCTGCTCTAATCTTTATAACGTCCTTCTTCTACTGACTTTGGGCCTCATTTGTTCTTCTTTTTCTTGTTTCATTAATTGTGAGTTTAGACTGTTCATATGGGATTGTTCTTCTTTCCTGAGGTAGACCTGTATTGCAATATACTTTGCTCTTAGCATGGCCTTCACTGTATTCCATAGATTTTGCGGTGTTGAATTATTGTTGTCATTTGTCTCCATATATGCTTGATCTCTGTTTTAATTTGGTCATTGATCCACTGATTATTTAGGAGTATGTTGTTAAGACTCCATGTGTTTGTGTGCCTTTTTATTTTCTTTGTACAATTTATTTCTAGTTTCATACCTTTGTGATCTGAGAAGTTGGTTGGTACAATTTCAATATTTTTTAATTTGTTGAGGCTCCTTTGGTGGCCTAATATGTGGTCTATTCTGGAAAATGTTCCATGTGCACTTGAGAAAAATGTGTATGCTGCTGCTTTTGGGTGGAGTGTTCTATAGATGTCTGTTAGGTCCATCTGTTCTAATGTGTTGTTCAGTGCCTCTGTCTCCTTACTTATTTTCTGTCTGGTTGATCTGTCCTTTGGAGTGAGTGGTGTGTTGAAGTCTCCTAAAATGATTGCATTGCATTTTATTTCCTCCTTTAATTCTGTTAATATTTGTTTCATATATGTAGGTGCTCCTGTGTTGAGTTCATAGATATATATAATGGTTATATCCTCTTGTTGGACTGACCCCTTTATCATTATGTAATGTCCTTCTTTGTCTTTTGTGACTTTGTTTTGAAGAATATTTTGTATGATGCAAGTATTGCAACTCCTGGTTTTTTCTCCCTATTATTGCCATTGCAGGCTTTCGATTCATGGTTACCAAGGTTCAAGGGTTACTTCATTACCATCTAACAGTCTAATTTAAGTCACTTAGTATGCTATTACAAACACAATCTAAATGTTTTTTTTTCTCCTTTTTCTTCCTCCTCCATTCTTTGTATATTAGGTATCATATTCTGTAGTCTGTCTATCCCTTGACTGGCTTTGGGGTAGTTCATTTGATTTTACATCTGCTTAGTAATTGTTCTACTTTCTTCATTGTGGTATTATTTCCTCTGGTGATAGCTATAGCCTTAGGAACACTTCCATCTATAGCACTCCCTCCAAAATACACAGAAGAGACGGTGTGTGGGAAGTAAATTATCTTAGCTTTTGCTTATCTGGAAATTGTTTAATTCCTCCTTCAAATTTAAATGATAATCTTACTGGGTTGAGTATTCTTGGTTTGAGGCCCTTCTGTTTCATTGCATTAAATATACCATGCCACTCCCTTCTGGCCTGTAAACTTTCTGTTGACAAGTCTGATGATAGCCTGATGGGTTTTCCTTTGTAGGTGATCTTTTTCTCTCTCTAGATGCTTCTAATACTCTGTCCTTATCCTTGATTTTTGCCATTTTAATATTATGTCTTGGTGTTATCTTCCTTGGGTCCCTTGTGTTGGGAGATCTGTGCCCCTCCATGGCCTGAGAGACTATCTTCTTCCCCAGATTGGGGAAGTTTTCTGCAATTATCTCCTCAAAGACACTTTCTAATCCTTTTTCTTCTCTTTTTGTCCTGGTACCCTTATAATGTGAATATTGTTCCGTTTGGATTGGTCACACAGTTCTCTCAATATTCTTTCATTCCTAGAGATCCTTTTTTCTATGTCTCAGCTTTTTTGTATTCCCCTTCTCTAATTTCTATTTCATTTACCATCTCCTCTACTTCATCTAATCTGCTTTTAAATCCCTCCACTGTATGTTTTCATTTCAGATACTGTATTCTTTAATGATTGAATCTTATTCCTGAATTCTTCCTCAGCTCTTGAATATTTTTCTGTACATCCATGAGCACCTTAATTTTTATTTTGAAATCTCTTTCAGGAAGATTGATAAGTTCAGTTTCACTTGGCTCTTTTTCTGGTCTGCAGGATTTTAGGTTGAACCAGGGTCTTTTGAGATTTCATATTTGTATCTGGCACCCCCTACCGCCCAGAAGCTCTACTCTCTCGAGCTGCTCACTCAGTCCCTGGAGCAATGGAGGGCGTCATGGCCAGCAGCGCTGGTGCCTGTTGGGAGTAAAGACCCCTTTCCTGCTTCCCGGCTGTAGTGCCAGTGGGCCGAGCACACAGGTAGAGGCCTCTCTGCTCTGCACTTGTAACTGCTGTAGGTGGCACTGCCCTTTGGCTGGCCTGGCGCAATGGTGGGGGCAGCCAGTTTGTAATCTGGTGTCAGCCAGGAGGAAGGTACAGCAGGCTGCCCATCATGGTGGGGGGCCTCAGAACTGCATAGCCAGCCAGGGGGATGGAACACCTGCGGCTCCTGAAAGTTCCCAACTTGCTGGGCCGAGTGCGCCTGGACAATTCTGTCCACCTGACCCTTCTCCTGAGCAGCAATCCTTGCCCCTTTAGCAGCCCTCTCACTGTTAGGAAGTCTCTCAAACTGCCTGCCTTTCTTTTGTCCCAGAGCAGCCGGATGTGGATCCCTGTTTTCCACAAGAGGCTGGAATCTCAGTCTCTCCAAGTATTCCACCTGTCTTAGCTTTCCAGACCCACTAATCTCCAGAGCACCATGTGAAGTAGGCTCATGCTCCCAGAGCAGATCTCCAGGGCTGGGTGTTCAGCAGTCCTAGGCCTCTACCCCCTCTCCACTCTTTTTCTCTTCCTCCTGCCTGTAAGCTGGGATGGTGGAAGGGCCTGCGTCCTGCTGGATTACTGCTTTGGTATGTTACCCTGTTCCATGAGGTCTGTTCTTTTCTCCAGGTGTATGCAGTCTGGCGCAGCTTTCTTTCCTGTTGTTCTTTCAGGATTAGTTGCATTAAGTAGATTTTCATATTATATGTGGTTTTGGGAGGAGGTCTCTGTCTCACCTCTCACCCCGCCATCTTTAATCTGCAGCACTATTTACAATAGCCAAGATAACAGAAGGAACCTAAGTGTCCATCAAAAGATGAATGGATAAGGAAGATGTGGTATATATACACAATGGAATATTATTCATCCATAATAAGAAAAAAACCCTATCATTTGCAACAACATGGATGGATCCAGAGGGTATTATGCTCAGTGAAATAAGCCAGGCAGAGAAACATAAGTACCAAATGAATTCACTCATCTGTGGAGTATAACAACAAAGGAAAACTGAAGGAACAAAACAGCAGCAGACTCACAGACTCCAAGGGACGAGTGGTTACCAAATAGATGGGGTTAGAGAGGGTGGGTGGGGAGGAAGAAAGGGATTAAGGGGCACTATAAATATCAATCACAATATAGGTAAGTCACAGGAAAGGCAGTACAGCATGGACAAGTGATGACTGTATAGCATCTTATTACACTGATAATGACTGCAATGGGGGGGGTGAGGGCTTGATAATATGGGTGAATGTTGAAAGAACAATGTTGTTCATGTGAAACTTTCATAAGATTGTATATCCATGATACTTAAAAAAAAAAGTACTCAAATATTTGAATTGAGTCCATATCTTGACTTAACATTTTTCTATTAAAGTTGATTATAATTGTAACTTTCACGCTGAATATGAATAGTCAAAAATCATAACCTGCCATATGTCATACACAATAATACAATGTTAAAACATCCAGTATTATTTCTTCTCTAAATCGTCACCTACATTCACATACACATTCATTTCATACAGATTTAAGAACTGACTTTTAATTTCATGAATGAACCAAAAACCCCTATACTTCCTCCATAATACATGCAGGGCAAAGAGTCCTACCCACCTCTAAAGACAAACTTAGACTCTACTATGTAGTATGGCTTTTCCAATATGTGTGCAACAGAAAATAATAGGTAGTTTCAAGTGAATTCCATAGTTAAAGAAGTTGGAGAATGCTGAATTAAAATTAAATTTTTTTTTACTCAAAATTTTTGATAACTTTAACATGCTTACCTTAATGTATAATGGGATTATATAACCACATTTTTGACCACAAAATTAATTTATCAAATGTTTCTCTCAACAGTTTAGAAAAACACTGCACTGTTGTGTTCATTGAAAAAGAAAAGAGTAACACAATTACATTATTTTAAGTTGGGGAGGAAAGGAATGAAACATTTAGAAGAGAAATGAAAGATAAAATGAACAATGGAGAGAATTAATGATCCTACAATTACAACCTTGGGAGAGAAAAGAAAAGATGAGTCTAAATATACCTGTCTAGGTGAGGCAAGGAAACAAAGATGCTGGAGGTGAGGGAGCTAGAGCAGAGTGTCACTGTGATCTGAGGCCATCTGATAAGAGTTACTGTGGACTGAGCTAATGGTATCACAGAACAAGTGACTTAGAAAAAAAGAGGAAGAACACACAGGATGATTTCCTGTTTTTTATGTACCTTTAAAAAAAATTAAAGTTCCTATTATCTAAAGCAGAGATTGGCAAACTATGGCCTGTGAGGTAAGAAATAATTTTTTATTCTTAAATGGTTAAAAGAAATCAAAATAATAATGTCCAATAATGTAAACATGTAAAATTATATAAAATTCAAATGCCAATGTCCATAAGTAAAGTATCACTGTAATACAGCTATACTCATTGATTTATATAATCTATAGCTGATTTTGCCCACAATGGCATAACTGAGTAGTTATGACATAGATCATATGGTTACCATCTAGTCCTTCACAGAAAAGTTTTCTTACACTTTAAGTTATTGTGTTCCTCTAGAGATGAAACTATAATACTGGAAAGAATAACAAACAAACTACATTAAATACTTCAAAGAACAAATTGAGGATATTTATTAAGCTTAGTTATTAACTATTTTGATATATACATATATATACACATACACACTATATACATAGATACAGTATATGTGTTCATTTGAAAATAAAAGAGAAGTCCTCTTAAGACACAAATAGTAATAGCTTTTATCAGATTGTAAACTAGCAGCTATGAGAAAGAAATCTTTTTCTAGCAGTCAGTGTAATTTAAGACTGATACATAAGTTAAATAAGTAAGTTAATAAAAACAGGAAAAGAGCAGAGTCATCAGGGAAACAAGCTACCTTAGTTCTCAACTATAGAAAAAAACCACTTGGTGAGTCAGTGAGAACTAAGTACAGGGCAAAGCCACAGTATTAAAAAGGAATCCTACTTAAAAAGAAAAAAGTAATTTTTAATGTCCAAGTTAGAAGTCTGACAGTTCCAAAGTGACCAAAGTTTCTACACTTGGAAGTACTCTGGATGAGAAAAACTAAGTTTTCCTGAGGGTAGAAACAAGTGACAAAGTTCAATTAAATTAAAAAAATAAATCACACCTGTGGTTTAAGAAAATAGTTATTTTTTCCATCTAGGCATTTATATTTATACTTTAATTACTCTATAATTTATAATTAATTTACATTTAGTTTTATATAAATACTTGTATATATTGAAAATGTATGCTTTAAATTCTTCAAAAATCATTAATGATGTCTCCTTTTATAAAAAAAGGCATAACTGACTATGGAAGCACATTACTTTTTTTTTTAATAAGCCACACCTAAGGAGAAACTATCTATTCATTCCACTGGATGACAGGTACTAGTCATAATGCCCAAGAAACACAGTGCCCATGAAAAAGCCAACAGCATTTACCGGAATAGCTTTGCATTTCAAAATGTACTAAATAATGGCAACCCTTAAGGCGTCATAATTTTGTTATATTTTACCTTTGTCTTTCTTACTGATTGTGACCCACTCCAAAGAAACATAGAATCCACTTCCTTTCGTATCTAATTCCTCTTTCTCTATTCGAAGAAGTAGGGTAGCTATAAAATGTTTTTCAGCTTTCAGCAATGAGATACTGTGAATTATGATAAAAGGATTTCCAAGCTCTTCATTAAATATAATCTACAAAAAAAAAATTACATAAACACAGACAAAAATGTACACATTACACAAATGCAGATAAGCCAGAGGGAATACACAGAATTCTGGCCATCCAACAGTTAATTTGGTTACTACTTGTTACAGGGAATACAAAAATGAAAAAGTCCTTAAATAAAGGTTGCATATTCAAATAATATTCCTTGAAGAAAGAATTTTTTAAAATATCTATTTGTTTAACAGAGAAAACTGATCAGTATTCTTCTCTTAAAAACAATGAAAACAAGAGGGCATCAAAGCACTATCTAAAGGAGAAAGAACTAAAAGCAACCTCCTAGAAAAGAATTATCAAGTGAAAAATGGTGCTTTATTCAAAGGTCGATGTTCATTCCTTCATCTCTTCCCTTGACTCATATATGATTTGTTTCTGCTTTTTTCCTCTTAGTTTCTGGATTGAGTAAGTGTGTGCGCACACACATTTTTCCTATTGTTTTTGTTTTTAGTTTGTTTTTCTTTATTTTTTGAAATTTGAAAGGTAAGAGTCAAAGGAAGTGGAAAACATTATCACTTACACTGGACAAATAAGTTTCTGAAAAAAGAGCCATTTACATTTAAAAGGCATAATTCAACAAACTCTATCCAAAATATATTACTTAAGTTGCTCTTAAAAAAAAAATCTAAACATCATAGACACAACTCTTACCAGTCTTCTTTATACTACAAACACATAGCCTGAAAGACTATTTTTATGAGTAAATACTAAATAAGAGACATTTTAAGACTGATTTCTAAATAAGATATTTGAATCAAGAAATAGTTGAAGAAACACCCAACTGAAAAAGGAAAGGTAGCTCCTTCTTTTTTTAAACCTTTGTCTGAAATCTCATCCAATCTGCTCCTACTTGAAAGCCTTTAAAAGAAAATTGTGCTCTGTCTTCAATTTCCCTATGTGTTTGAGCACCTCTGCTAAAATTAGTCAAACAGAAGACCTCTGGAATCCATTCTAGTTTTTCATAAGCAGAAACAAAAAAACAAAAACATCAATTACTCAAAACAGAGTCAATAAAGACAGGTTTTTAGTTGGCTGATCAGGTGTTTACTTTTGTTTGGGGACAATGGGAGGCAAAAGAAAGGAAGGGAAAGTGGTTAAGTGTTGCCAGATACAAGTAGCTAGTTTACTGTTTCCTCCTCTTTTTTCTCACATGAGCGAAAGGGATTGGAAGGAGACCAAAGGCATGCATGTCTGGACTTATTAAGGGTGAAGCTTCTTGTCTCCTGAATAAGCCCAGCAACCTTGCAGTGCTTCTGTTGATACACAGGATATTACATATCCTATAGTATCATATTACAGGGAACACATTTGGAAAGCAGGCAGTCTTCCTGTCTCTTTTATTTCTCTTTGTGCACTTCAGCAGTCAGCACCCTTGCTTGGCCTTCTTACACACTACCATGCCCCCAATCACCCCCACCATTAGCTTCCTCTCACACCTGTTACACCAATTTTCCCCAAATCCTAAAACTATCCTAAGTTGTTTCTCTTAAAGTGACCAGTATTACATGGCAGCTCTCTGACCTCAGTTAATGTCCAAGTCCCATCCCTTTCCCACTCCTCACCTCCCCAAATGACAATTATGAACTGAAAACATCTTAGAGGGTTCCTTATATCATTATAGCAGTGTATACTGAAGAGGGCATGAAGCAGATTTAAATTTTTGATTTGAAAAATTTACTACTGAAGATCTAATAAGTGCCATGGGGATATATATAGCAGAAACCAAATGAATTATAAATATAAACCCTTATTAATTTCCTTCAGGAGGAGAATGTGGTGTTATTTTTAAACTGAAGGTAAAGCTGGGTCAGTGGGTCTCTTCCTGCTCAAAACCCCATGAATCCACATAGCTTGGTAGCAGATAGATTCTCATTCATCTTTCTCCAGCCCATCATTTCCTAAGCTCCTTCCAACTGTTTCAGGCAGCTGTGCTATATATACCACGTTACCTCAGTGAAAAAAAAGTTATTACTGGAGCCAAGGCAGAAAATGCCACAATGTCCAGTTAATATTTGAGACTGACTGCAAAGGCCTACAAAAGACCTCTGTAAACACACTATTGCTACTCTGGTCATTTATTGTGTTTTTTTTTTAATGTGCTACAGTCTGGTGGTGTACCATTTAGAGTAAGTTAGTAAGAAAGGTAAATCACTTGAAACTCTTAAAATTACTCTAAGGCCTTCTTGTTTTCTCTCAAATAATAAAAATCTAGTCTTTTGTAGGCATTTATTGGTCTGATTAAAATATTTTTTTAAGATGTAAATATGTTAAGTTTGTATCACTTTATCTACCCAGAACTAAAGGCTACCTGCTGAGATTTAGGCTACAACATAGCATAGAATACTTAGTAGTAGAACTCAACATAATTGTTTTTCACTTTCAAATACGGTGACTCTAGAGAAATAAATGTCTTATATATTACTATTAAAATCCTAACCTGCTCCTCATATTTAAGCCTGCTACACTGTTTTAAGAAAACTGAAGTAAAAATGGCATTTTAGAGATTGACACATTACTATATTTATATGTATTTTTCTAAGTACTATATTTATATGTATTTTTCTAAGTATTTTTCTGATAACTCACTAACTCACTGTCTGACTAGTGTAAACATACCGGACAGCTTAGCAGAGCAGCAAAGCAGAAGTATGCCAGGCCTATAAACATGCCAGAATATACAACATGATAGAGGAGAAAAGACATCCCAGTGTAATTTTCTGGCCAACTCAGGAGGCAATGTCAGTGCTTACTGTACTGTTTTACAAGTATAGAGCACTTAGTATTTGCTGACAAATGAATCCAATTCTTGACAATATTACTGACCCCAAATCAAAACAGGAAAGGTTAACACACCAGTTTTGTAAAAGGCATACATCTTATACTTTAATTTAAAGGATACCCAAAATATTATATATTATAAAAACCAAGATGTCACATGCAAACTACCCCTAAAAAGCATTATTTCAAAATCATTAAGGGCTAATTTATATATAACTTTCAGACTTGCTTAAGTCCAAAAAAAATAAAAAAAACTCACCTCCCATTTTTCAGAATTACCATTTCCACGTTCACCTGTACCAATGAGATACAACCTTCCAGTTCCATCTGACAACGTAACCCAGGAAGAAGATGTGAAGTGGATAGATGCACAAAGGCGACTGTCATATGCTGTCAAATCTGTAGGAAGTCGAAACACTTCTCGTGGTTTTCCTAAGGCAGTATCCTACAAAGAAGCCAAATATTATAAATGAATCCCTCCCTCTCCTCAATACATACACACACAGAATAAATAACCTGCAGTGTAGTGGTTACTCACCTCTTCAAGAGAAGATGCTTAATTCCCTTCCCTTTGACTACGAACTGCACTACTGACAAACTTATAATAAAATACAGCAGAAGTGACAATATGTGACTTCGTGAACAAAGTCATAAAAGACTTTTCATCTTCTGTCTTGCTCTCTCTCTCGGACTGAACATTATAGAACCACATGGGGAAGAACTGAGGGCTGCTGACAATAGCAAGCACCCTGTGAGTGAATCATTTCCTTTTTCCCTTTTTTTTGGCTAAAGCTTTAAGAAATGATGTTTTAAATTAATTGCAATTTTATTGAGTAATGTCTCTATTAACATAAAGCTTTCAATAATGCATTAAGTATGCATGGTTCAAACAACTTATTCTTCCCTTTCATTTTTTCCTTTAACCAGGTAAATTAACTAGTTCCTTATTAATAAATTCAGTGGTAGAAAATAAGCTGAGATTCTGCTCTAGAGATGAACATTCCAGGTACAACGGAGCCGGACTAACAAGTAGTTGCACCCCATCACTCCAAAACACAGCTTCAAGAAATGCATGCTTCAAATGGAATCCAGTAACTCTTCTCTGGATTTTTTTTTTGCTATTATTAATATACAATTACATGAGCAACATTATGGTTACTAGACTCCCCCTATTATCAAGTCCCCACCACATACCCCCATTGCAGTCACTGTCCATCAGCATAGAAGGATGTTATAGAATCACTACTTGTCTTCTTCTGTGTTATACTGCCTTCCTCGTATCCCCCTACCCCATCCCCACCCCCACTACATTATGTGTGCTAATTGTAATAGCCTTTTTCCCCCCTTATCCCTCCCTTCCCACCCATATTCCCCAGTCCCTTTCCCTTTAGTAACTGTTAGTCCATTCTTGGATTCCGTGAACCTGCTGCTGTTTTCTTCCTTCAGTTTTTTCTTTGTTCTTATACCCCACAGATGAGTGAAATCATTTGGTACTTGTCTTTCTCCGCCTGGCTTACTTCACTGAGCATAATACCCTCTGGCTCTATCCATGTTGTTGCAAATGGTAGGATTTGTTTTCTTCTTACAGCTGAATAATATTCCATTGTGTATATGCACCACCTCTTCTTTATCCATTCATCTACTGATGGACACTTAGGTTGCTTCCATTTCTTGGCTATTGTAAATAGTGCTGCGATAAACATAGGGGTGCATACATCTTTCCTCTGGATTTTTAAGTGTAACTTAGAGAGGCACCAAGGGATGACACTCTTCCTTAGTAGGATAAATAAACTAATTTTTCAGTAAATGGAAAAATTAATTATGACAGATTAATTCCCTAAATATTAAGAGAATACATTACTTTAAAATAACCCCTAATACTGTAATAAAGTGACAATATAAAAAAGAACCAAATTTTAAATACACTTTCTTTTTTTCTTTCCTAAGGCATTTTGTTACTTCCTAAGTGCACTTCCTCCCAACTGACATTCCATAAAGTAAGGACTGCACACCCACAAATCAACTAACTTGGAAGTATAATGTCCCAATAAACATGTATGTTGAACTACTGCCACTTGCTTGCTCCTGGCTAAATCTAAAGGTTAAGCAATTGTGGATTTTCTTTCTTGAGCCTTACAGGCCTTTATTTTGACCACAGTAGTATTTAGCACAGATTTAACAAGAACTGTCATTCTTTTTCCTGGTAAACCAGCCACAGGAAAAGAACCTCTCTGAGATTTGTGCATGTGCATCTTTGACTACAAAAGAAAAAAAAATTCAGGCAATAAAATGGATATAAGAACAATTGTTTTCTGCTTTTTTTTTTAAAGCCAATGTGGCCAAACTCTTCCACCTGTCCTCGACACATTAGATCAAAGATCAAGTGGGTTTATTTTGTTATTGATCAGAAAAATATTAAGTGTGGTACACTTCTACCACAGGTGCCGGTTTTCAAAAATTTTCAAAAAAAGCAAAATTATCAGAGGTGCCTGCCTGATAAAATACAGATTCCCAGACCACGTCCAACCCTGACATGCTGAGTTAGACTTTGGGAATGGTAACCTGAAACTAGCTTTTGTTTTGATCAATTACTCCAAGTGATTCTGATGTGCAATACAGTTTGAAAACGGAAGACAAAAGCTGAGTTAAGCAGAAACCAAACTAAAAACCAAACATGGTTCTTTAAAAATAAAATAATAATGCCGTTCCAAAGACTGACTAAAAAAAGAGAAACACAGAAAGGAATAACAGAAAAGATAACAATCTTACGAGCATAAAACATACAACTGTAGTATAGCAATAAATTTGAAAACTGAAAAGGAAATTGATGATTTTCCCTAGCAAAAATACACATCACAAAATTACCCAAGAAACAGAATTTGAATAAACCAATTACCATAGAATAAATGAGAGACATGTTTAGAGAACTATCACTGAAAAGGACAAGAAAAACAATAGGTCCAAGGAGGATCTCTATTTAACATATAAAGAATAGATCATTCCAATCTTAAACTATTTCTATCCCAGAAAGCTCTCCAATTCACTTAAAGAAGCCAGTAAATTTTAATCAAAATCTGATAGACAAAAGATTTTGAAAATAAATACAAATATTCGAAGAAAAATGTGAGCAAACAGAATCCAACAATATTATCAACAGTATACTCTTACAAACAAGGGTTTACTCTAGGAACCTGAGGAGATAGGAAATTAAGGAATTTAATAACTATCGATTTTATTCACTACATAAATTACTGAAAAGCACACAATTATTAACAATAGGTGGATGCTGAAAAGGCTTGTGATAAACTTGAACAAGCGTAACAAAAATAAACAGAAACAAACTGAAGGAAGCACTTTAAAATAATAAAAGCTCAAAAACCAACAATTAAGTTTTTTCTTACATATAAATGCCATTACAATTAAAATCAAGAGCTAAACAGGGATACCTGCAATCTCCATTATTATTCAACACTGTCTCAGAGGTTCTATTTGGTAACAGCAATAAGACAAAAATGAAATGACATGGCAATGTTATTTCCATTTTCAGAAACATTGGGAAAAGAAGAGAGAAAACCATTTCCTTTTAATGATAACTGCATACTTTGAAAATCTAAATAGGAGTCAGTAAAAATTACTGAATTATCAAATAATGTGGCTGTTCATAAAACAAATAGTCTTTATGAATAAGCACCTAGAAAGAAAAATAGAAAAAAACAATATTCTATTAACAACAGAGGCTGAAACTGTAAAATACTTAAGAATAAATTTTAAATGACCATAATAAGATCAAGGGAAAACTACAAACATCTTACTTAAGGATATAAGAGATCTAAACAAATGGAAGTACATACCATGTTCTGGGGTGAAAACAAAGATCATAAAAATACCAATTCTTCCAAAATCAATATAAATTCCCCACTCTGGCAAAACAAAAACTGGGGATTCCTCTAACATTTAAACTAGATGAACTCCAGCCATCAGGCCCAGCTAAGAACAGGGATAAATGACACTACTGAAAGAATGCCCATATATGAAAAAATGAGACCATAAACTATTTTCTTTTGCTTAGATCTCGCAAAGCCAGGACCAGGCTTTATACCTCTCAGAGAAGAAGCCAGAGGACTTTTATCTGGGGTCAACAACCCAAGATATAAGACGTATAAAAACTAACATTTGGGGCAGGAGTTCCTCACTCAAATGTATGTGTCACTTACCAGTTTTAAAAAAAGGTAAAAGGTAGGTTTTTTCGACAGAGGATCTAATATTTTTAGAGTGTATATTATGTTTTTTCAATTAAGTAATTCAAACACTTTATAATCCAATTGTTAAATAGAGAATACACATGACGTGCTAAGAGTTCAGGGATGAGATGATAACTGACAACTAGGAAAGAAGGCAACTTCTAGAAACTTACCCATAAGTCACGCATTTTAAACTTTGTTTCCTTATTGCTTACCAAGAAAATAAAAAATATATATAATTTCTAAACTTTCACTCCAGAATTGCAATCAATCTTATAATTTAAATTGGAATTAATATACCAAATAGTGATTATCAATGAATGAACTAAGAAAACCAAGCTTCTGGCCCTGTGACCCTATCTGCACCCCTCACCCAATGAGCCCATCTTTCAATTAACATTTCTCTTTGCTTAACATAGAATAACATGATTGTTTCTCTCTCCCTTCAAAACCTGCCTCTGCCCACCTTGCTATCCTCATTTCCAGCCATAGGCTAAATATCATTTAAGTCCTTCCATATATACATACCCCATTTTTCAGCAAACCAATCTAGAGTACTTGTAGTGCACACACATGCCTGTAGAAGTTTGCCAAATGTGCTTCTTAAGTTGTGTGCATACACAGCTGCCCCAATTTGTATGACAAGCTAATTGATCCTTCCAAATTCTGTTAAGGGCACACACACATCCTCTGAAACCTTCCCTCAACACTTTATTTCTCAACATTTATTGCTTTCTCCCCCATATGTCTGCATCTTATCCCTACTTCCACTGTTACACATTATCAATTTACTTGTGTATGTGGATGCCAAGCACAAGGTAGCATTTAATAAATGTTTGTTGAAAAAAGGTAAATATTTCTTATTCAGTTATATTATGTATCTCAACAAACCAAAAACTCATACCTGTATCTAGAGAAGGAATTGTAAGAGCAAGATCCTATGAAGAATATAATGCCAACTCCAAAGAATAATAACAAGCTTTTAAACAGCCACTCTTATTTCAACAAACAATTGACCAAGCCTTTTGCTGGGTGCTAGGATTACAGAAACATAAGACAGACCCACAGTCTAGACCAGTGATTGACAAACTATAGTCTATGAGGCAGAACCAGTCCACTGCCTGTACTTACAAAAAGGTTTTAACAGAACACAGCCACACTTATTCATTTACTTATCCATTGTTTTTTTCACAGACCTACAGCAAAATTGAGTTGTGACATAACTCTGTCTAGCCCACAAGCCCTAAAATATTTATTATCTGGCCATGTGCACAGAAAGTTTGCCAACCTCTGGCCAATAAGGAATTCAGTCCATGTAGATCTAAGAGCCACTGGTTTAAATACTCTTGGAGGAGCAAAGAGAGGATGTGAGGGCAAGCTTCCTAGATAAAATGGTTAGCTGGGACTCAAGAAGATTGGGAAGCAACCCAACATAAAGCTAAGAAAGAATGTTCCAGGTAGAGTTAATCACAACAGGAAAGGGCTGGAGGCAAAGGGATACAGACCCTGTCTCAGCAAATTGAAAGAGTTTGGTATTACTAGAGCACAGTACACAGCACGGCGAAAGGTAAGTTCGGAGAGAAGGCATTATAACTGCAAATGCCAATATGAAGAGCTTATATATTAAGAATATATATATTTGTGCTTATACTTGCTGAAACAACACACAAAAAACAAACCACCCTTGGAAGGACACACCAGAACCTAACAATGAGAAGTTACAAAAAGACATAAATAAATGAGAAGTTATGCCATGCTTAGAGATTGAAAGAAAGAATATTGTTAAAATGTCCACACAACCCAGAGCAAACTACAGATTCAATGACACCCCTATCAAAATTCCAAAGGCACTTTGCACAGAAACAGAACAATCATCAAATGTGTATGGAACCACAAAAACCCTGAATAGCCAAAGCAATCTTGAGAAAGAACAAAGCTGGAGGGATCATGCTCAGTGACTTCAACCTATGCTACAAAGCTATTACAATCAAAACAGTATTGTACTGGCATAAAAACAAACACACAGATCAATGAAACAGAATAAATAGCACAGAAATAAACCCAACATTGTATGGTCAATTAATATACAACAAAGGAGTCAAGCATACACAATGGGAAAAGAACAGCCTCTTCAATAAACACTGGTAGTAAAACTGAACAGCTACATGCAAAAGAATGAAAATGGACCACTTTCTTACGATACACAAAAACTAACACAAAATGGATCAAAGACTTGAATTTAAGACCTAAAACCATAAAACTCCTAGAAGAAAACAAGGCAGTAAAATCCTTGACAATGGTCTTGGTGATGATTTTTTCCAATGAACACCAAAGGCAACAAATACAAAATTAACAAGTGGAATTATATTAAATTAAAAATATTCTGCAAAGCAAACCATCAAGAAAATGAAAAGGCAGAGATTCAAGATGGCAGCGTGAGAAGTGACACAGAGAACTCCTCCCAAAACCACAAATAGTACAAAAATATAGTTAATTAATACAACTAACCCTAAAGCAGCAACAAGAAAGAAGGCTGAACCAGACTGCATACCAAGCTCACGAACAGAGCAGACCTCAGGAAACAGGGTAACTTACAAAAGCCTTAATCCAGCAGGACCCAAGCCCTTCCCCCACTCCAGCTCACCAGCAGGAGGAAGAGAAACGGAGCGGGGGAGGGGGTGGAATCCTGGGACTATTGAACACCTAGCCCTGGAGATTTGCTTTGTGAGCAGAAGCCTATACTGTGTGGTGCCCTGGACATTGGGGAGCTTGGACAGGTGGAGTGCTTGAGACACTGACATTCCGGCCGTTTGTGCAGTATGGGATCCACACCTGGCAGCTCTGTGTCAGAGGAAAGGCAGGCAGTCTGAGAGGCTTCCTAGCAGCGAGAGGGCTGCTGAAGGGGCGGGATTTGCATGGAGCTTGCTGCAAGGGAGAAGAGAGAGCTGGACAAGGCTGTCTGGGGGCACTCTGCCCCGCTGGTTGGGAACTTGGAGGAGCTTCAAGTACTCCACCCCCTTGGCTGCCTACTCAGCTCCAAGGCCCCCCCCACTGTGATACGCACCCTGCTGCACCTTCCTCCTAGGCTGCCAGCACCAGTTCGCAAACTGGCAGTCACTGTGCTGGCGTCAGGCCAGCCACAGGGAGGCCCTGCCTACAACAGCTAAAGACGAAAAGCACAGAGGTTTACACCTGTGTGCTTGGCCCACTGGCTCTGTCTGACACTGGAGACAGGCACCACAGACGGGAATCTGGAAACAGATCTTTCCTTCCCCCAGGCACCAGCTCCGCTCCCCTATGACCCCCAACCTCACTTTGGGGCTGGGAGCTTCTCTGCACTAGTGGGCACCACACAGAAATATGAAACATCAAAAGAACATGGTTCAGACCAAAATCTCACAAACTCCAGAAAAAGGGCCAAATGAAACTGAACCCACCAATATTCCTGAAAGAGAGTTCAAAATAAAAATTATAAACATGCTTATGGAGGTACAGAAAAATATTCAAGAACTCAGAAACAAATTTAAGTCAGAGATTCAATCATTTAGAAATTCCATATCTAAAATGAAACATACAATGGAGGGGTTTAAAAGCAGATTAGATGTAGTAGAAGACGGTAAATGGAACATAAATTAGAGAAGAGGAATACAAAGAAGCTGAGGCACAGAGAGAAAAAAAAATCTCTAAGAATGAAAGACTATTGAGAGAACTGTGTGACCAGTCCAAATGGAACAATATTCGCATGACAGGGGTACCAGAAGAAGAAGAAGAGAGAAAAGGGAATAGAAAGTGTCATAGAGGAGGTAATTACTGAAAACTTCCCGAATCTGGGGAAGGAGATAGTCTCTCAAGCCATGGAGACGCACAGATCTCCCAACTCAAGGGAACCAAGGAAGACAACATCAAGACATATAATAATTAAAATGGCAAAGATCAAGGATAAAGACAGACTTTTTAAAGCAGCTAGAGAGAGAAAAAAGATCACATACAAAGGAAAGCCCATCAGGCTACCAGACTTCTCAACAGAAACCTTACAGGCCAGAAGGGAGTGCATTGATATATTTAATGCAATGAAGCAGAAGGGCCTTGAACCAAGAATACTCTACCTGGCAAGGTTATCATTTAAATTTGAAGGAGGGATTAAAGAATTTTCAGATAAGCCAAAGCTGAGAGAATTTACCTCCCACAAACCACCTCTACAGGGCATTTTGGAGGGACTCCTGTAGATGGAAGTATTCCTAAGGCTAAACAGATATCATTCAAGGGAAGACAAAGAGTACAGAATATGATTCATAACATACAAAGAATGGAGGAAGAAGAAAAAGGAGGGGGGAAAAAAAAGAACCTTTAGGTGCTATTTGTAATAGCATACGAAGTGAGTTAAATTAGACTGTTAGATAGTAAGGGAATTACCCTTGAACCTTTAGTAACCACGAATCTAAAGCCTGCAATGGCAATAAGTACATAACTATCGATAATCACCCTAAATGCAAATGGTCTGAATGCACCAATCAAAAGACACAGAGTTACTGAATGGATAAAAAAAAAAAAGACCCATCAATATGCTACCTACAAAAGACTCACTTCAAACCCAAAGACATACACAGACTGAAAGTAAAGGGATGGAAAAAGATATTTCATACAATTAATAGGGAGAAAAAAGCAGGAGTTGCAGTAATTGTATCAAACAAAATAGACTTCAATACAAAGAAAGTAAACAAGAGACAAAGAAGGACATTATATAATGATAAAAGGGTCAGCACAACAAGAGGATATAACTATTATAAATATCTATGCACCATGCACCCAACACAGGATCACCTACATATGTGAAACAAATACTAACAGAATTAAAGGGGGAAACAGAATGCAATGCATTCATTTTAGGAGACTTCAACACACCACTCACTCCAAAAGACAGATCACCCAGACAGAAAATAAGTAAAGAGACAGAGGCACTGAACATGTATTAGAAGAGATGGACCTAATGAACATCTACAGAACACTCCATCCAAAAGCAACAGGATACACATTCTTCTCAAGTGCACATGGAACATTTTCAAGAATAGATCATATACTAGGCCACAAAAAGAACTTCGGTAAATTCAAATAGACTGGTTCTCTTCTCAGATCACAAAGGTATGAAACTAGAAATAAATTAAACAAAGAAAATGAAAAAGCCCACAAACACAGGGAGGCTTAATAACATGCTCCTAAATCAATGGATCAATGACCAAATAAAAACAGAGATCAAGCAATATATGGAGACAAATGACAATAATAATTCAATACCTCAAAATCTGTGGGATGCAGCGAAGGCCGTGCTAAGAGGTAAATATATTGCAATACAGGCCTACCTCAGAAAAGAAGAACAATCCCAAATGAACAGTCTAAACTCACAATTAATGAAACTAGAAAAAGAAGAACAAATGAGGCCCAAAGTCAGTAGAAGGAGGGGCATAATAATGATTAAAGAAATAAATAAAATCAAGAAGAATAAAAGAAAAGAAAGAATCAATGAAAGCAGGAGCTGGTTCTTTGAGAAAATAAACAAAATAGATAAACCCCTAGCCAGATTTATCAAGAAAAAAAAAATCTACACATATAAACAGAACCAGAAATGAGAAAGGAAAAATCACTACAGACACCACAGAAATAAAAAGAATTATGAGAGAATACTATGTAAAATTATATGGTAACAAACTAGATAACCTAGAAGAAATGGACAGCTTTTTAGAAAAATACAACCTACCAAGGCTGACCGAGGAAGAAACAGAAAATCTGAATAGACCAATTACCAGCAAAGAAATTGAATTGGTAATCAAAACTACCTAAGAACAAAACTTCTGGACTAGATGGTTTCACTGCTGAATTTTATCAAACATTTAGTGACGACCTAATACCCATCCTCCTTAACGTTTTCCAAAAAGTAGAAGAGGAGAGAATACTCCCAAACTCATCCTACAAGGCCAACATCACTCTAATACCAAAACCAGGCAAAGACACCACAAACAAAGAAAATTACAGACCAATATCCCTGATGAACACAGATGCAAAAATACTCAACAAAATATTAGCAAACCCAATTCAAAAATACATCAAAAAGATCATCCATCATGATCAAGTGGGATTCATCCCAGGAATGCCAGGATGGTACAACATTCGAACGTCCACAACATCAACAAAAAGAAGGACAAAAACCACATGATCATCTCCATAGATGCTGAAAAAGTATTGACAAAATTCAACATCCATTCATGATAAAAATTATCAACAAAATCAGTATAGAGGGCAAGTACCTCAACATAATAAAGGCCATATATGACAAACCCACAGCCAATATTATACTTAACAGTGAGAAGCTGAAAGCTTTTCCTTTAAGATCAGGAACAAGACATGGATGCCCACTTTCCCCACTTTTATTCAACATAGTTCTGGAGGTCCAGGCCACGGCAATCAGACAACACAAAGAAATAAAAGGCATCCAGTTTGGTAAGGAAGAGGTAAAACTGTCCCTGTTTGCAGATGACATGATATTGTACATAAAAAACCCTGAAGAATCCACTCCAAAGCTACTAGATCTAATATCAAAATTCAGCAAAGTTGCGGGATACAAAATTAATACACAGAAATCTGTTACATTCCTATACACTAACGAACTAGCAGAGAGAGAAATCAGGAAAACAATTCCATTCACAATTGCATCAAAAAGAATAAAATTCGTAGGAATAAACTTAACCAAGGAAGTGAAAGACCTATATCCTGAAAACTACAAGACACTCTTAGGAGAAAGTAAAGAGGACACTAATAAATGGAAATTCATCCCATGCTCTTGGCTAGGAAGAATCAATATTGTCAAAATGGCCATACTGCCTAAAGCAATCTACAGATTCAATGCAATCCCTATCAAAATACCAACAGTATTCTTCAACGAACTAGAGCAAATAGTTCTAAAATTCATATGGAACCACAAAAGACCCCAAAGAGCCAAAGCAATTCTGGGAAGGAAGAATAAAGTGGGGGAATTACTCCCTGACTTCAAGCTGTACTACAAAGCCACAATAATCAAGACAGTATAGTACTGGCACAAGAACAGACCCATAGACCAGTGGAACAGAAGAGAGAGCCCAGATATAAACCCAAGCATATATGGTCAATTAATATACAATAAAGGAGCCATGGATGTACAATGGTGAAATGACAGCCTCTTCAATAGCTGGTATTGGCAAAACTGGACAGCTACATGTAAGAGCATGAAACTGGATTACTGTCTGACCCCATACACAAAAGTAAACTCAAAATGGATCAAAGACTTGAATCTAAGTCATGAAACCATAAAACTCCTAGGAAAAAATATAGGTAAAAATCTATTGGACATAAACATGAGCAACTTCTTCATGAACATATCTCTCCAGGCAAGGGAAACAAAAGCAAAAATGAAAAAGTGGGACTATATCAAAGTAAAAAGCTTCTTTACAGCAAAGGACACCATCAGTAGAACAAAAAGACATCGTACAGTATGGGAGAATATATTCATAAATGACATATCCAATAAGGGGTTGACATCCAAATTATATAAAGAGGTCATGCACCTCAACAAACAAAAAGCAAATAAGCCAAGTAAAAAATGGTAGAGGAGCTGAACAGACACTTCTCCAAAGAAGAAATTCAGATGGCCAGCAAGCACATGAAAAGATGCTTCACATTGCTAATCATCAGAGAAATGCAAATTAAAACCACAATGAGATATCACCTCACACCAGTGAGGATGGCCAACATCTTAAAGACAAACAACAACAAATGTTGGCGAGGATGTGGAGAAAGGGGAACCCTCCTACACTGCTGGTGGGAATGTAAACTAGTT
This sequence comes from Smutsia gigantea, assembly GCA_032199065.1. Taxonomy (NCBI): domain Eukaryota; kingdom Metazoa; phylum Chordata; class Mammalia; order Pholidota; family Manidae; genus Smutsia; species Smutsia gigantea. The sequence continues at coordinate 28,462 of JAVSCE010001242.1, forward strand.
CAACCACTGTGGAAAGCATTATGGAGGTTCCTCAAAAAACTCAAAATAGAAATACCATTTGACCCAGGAATTCCACTCCTAGGAATTTACCCTAAGAATGCAGCAGCTCAGTTTGAAAAAGACATATGCACCCCTATGTTTATCACAGCACTATTTACAATAGCCAAGAAATGGAATCAACCTAAGTGTCTATCAGTAGATGAATGGATAAAGAAGATGTGGTACATATACACAATGGAATATTATTCAGTCATAAGAAGAAAACAAATCCTACCATTTGCAACAACATGGATGGAGCTAGAGGGTATTATGCTCAGTGAAATAAGCCAGGAGGAGAAAGACAAGTATCAGATGATTTCACTCATCTGTGGAATATAAGAACAAGGAAAAAACGGAAGGAACAAAACAGCAGTAGACTCACAGAACCCAAGAAAGGACTAATAGTTACCAAAGGGAAAGGGACTGCGGAGGATGGTGGGAAGGGAGAGATAAGGGGGAAAAAGGGTCATTACGATTAGCACACATAATGTAGTGGGGGGGGAACACAGGAAAGGCAGTATTTACAGAGAAGATAAGTAATGAATCTATAGCATCTTACTATGCTTATGGACAGTGACTGTAATGGGGTATGTGGGAGCAGCTTGAAAATAGGGGGTCTAGTAACCATAATGTTGTTCACGTAATTGTATATTAACGATACCAAAATAAAAAAAGAAAATGGTAACTTACTTAGAGGAAATATTCATAAATAATGTATCTGATAGGGACCTATTATCCAAAATATAAAAAAACTAATATAACTCAACACCACAAGAACAATCTGATTAAAAAATGGGCAAATCTGAGTGGACATTTTTCCAAGGACTTACAGATGACCAACTGACATATGAGAAGATGCTCCACATCACTAATCATCAGGGAAATGCAAATCAAAACCACCATAAGGTATCACCTCATACTACTTAGAAGGGTCATTGCCAAAAAGACAAGAAATAACAAGTGTTGGACAGAATGGGGAGAAAAGGGAAAAAAGGAAGAACCCTAGGTGAGTTGTTGGTAGAAATGTAAAATGATGCAGCCACTATGCAAAAAACAGTATGTAGATGACTCAAAATATAAAAAATAGAAATACCACATACCCAGTAGTTCCACTTCTGGATATTTACCAGAAAACAGTAGGAGATGATTCAAAAAATTAAAAATAGAAATACCACATACCCAGTAATTCCACTTCTGGGTATTTACCCAAAGAAAACAAAATCATTAATTCAAGAAGATATAAGCACCTGGTATGTTTACTGCAGCATCATTTACAACAGCCAAGAAATGGAAGCAATCTAAATGTCCATCAATCGATGAATGGATAAAAAAGATTTGGTATATATAGTGGAATATTACTCAGCCATAAAAGAATGAAATCTTGCCATTTATGACAACATGGATGAACCTAGAAGGTATTATGCTAAGTGAAATGTCAGACAGAGAAAGACAAATACCATATGATTTCACTTCATGTGGAATCTACAAAAAAGCACAACATGAATAAACAACAAATAAAACAGAAACAGACTCATAAATACAGAGAACAAACTGGTCATTGCCATAAGGGAAGGGCATGGAAGGATGGGTGAAATAGGTGAAGAGAATAAAAAGGTACAAACTTCTAATCATAAAATATATAAATTATGGAGATGAAATGTACAGCATAAGGAATACAGTCAATAATATTTTAATAACTTTGTATGGTGACAGATAATAACTGTACCTATCATGGTGAGCATTTCATAATATATATAATTATCAAATCACTATGTTGTACACCTGAAACTAATATAATATTGTGTAGCAACATACTTCAAAAAGGAAAAAAAAACAGCAAAAATAGAGATACAGAGAGAAGACTGGTGGCTGTCAGGGAAGGGGTAGGAGGATGGGTGAAATGGGTGAAGGGAGTCAAAAGGTACAAACTGCCAGTTATAAAATAAATAAGTCATCCCCATGTAATATACAGCACTGGGAATGTAATTAATAATACTGTACTGCATAATTGAAACTTGCTAAAAGAACAGATCTTAAAAGTTCTCATTACAAGAAAAAAAACTTGCATGGTCACAGGTACTAACTACACTTATATACTTGTATATATATGTCAATTATACCTCAATCAAAAAATACATATAAAATGAAAAAAGAAGTTGCAGAGGAAATCTAAGTACTGAACCCAGGACAGGTAAAAGATGGGGTAAAAGAAACTTCATGAAATATCCTTTTTAAATTTGTTTTTTTATATCACATAAACACATTGTGGATTTTGTCATAAAGGAAATATTAAAGGAATTTAAGTGAGGAGTAACAAAGAAAATTAGAATAGTCTGTAAATGGCCAAGAAGGAGAAGGGAGTAGTTAAAAAGCTATTCACAGACTACTATCTACTTAAAGCAAATATATTACAATGTATTGTGGCATTTACAACATATGAAGTAAATACATATGACAAAAACAGCTCTCAAAGGGTGGTGTGAAAAGAAAAGGGAATTATATTATTGTAAGGATTTTATGGTGGAATGTTAGAGGCAGACTATGACAAGTTAAGAATGAATACTCTTACCTCCACGTTGCCCAATAAAATAATAACACCAACAGGTTTAGATGAAGAACTAAAGAGACAATTAAAAAGACTTTTAAGGAAATTAAAAAAGAAAGAATGAAAAGGAAAACCCTGATTAATCCAAGAACAGGTAGGAACAGAGACACAACGGAACAAAGAATAGATGAGACAAACTGGAGACATAATAAGATGGTGACATAAACCGAACCATATCAGAGATTACATTAAATATAAAGTACTAGCCCTTGCATTAAAGGACAAAGATTGCCATACCAGATAAAAAACAAGAGCTAATTTTATGCACTCTATAAGAGATGCACTTTAATAATAAGAACACTGATAAAATGAAAGAAAAAAGATAGGAAAAGATAAGTACTAATTTTTAAAAAAGCCAACACAACTATATTAACATCAGGAGACTCATATTTCCAGAGCCTAGAGATAAAAGTGACATTTCAAAATGCTAAAAGGACCAACCCATAGCAGACAAAACAATCCTAAATGTTTGCACCCCAACTAACAGTTAAAAATACATAAACTGAAAATACTAAAAGGAAAAATAGACAAAACTATACTGTCATGGTTAGGGATAACACCTCACAAAGAAAAAGCAGACATGAACAGTCATACTGATATTGATATATAAAAACCCCTAGAATAATTGTCCATTAGTAGGACTGGAGGGGAATAATAAATGTAAATAACAGAAACAAAGAGAAAAATTAAAATTGAATTAAACAGAATGGAGCCTTACGTAGATTTAAGATAGGATTCCATATATTAAAGGTGTACCTCAATTCTCTGGACATTAGATTAAAAGTCAAAATCAAAAATCAAATTTTTGGAAAATCCTACTATTACAAGTTTTTTCTTACCAGCATCACTGTTAAATTCATAATTCTTCCAAGGTTATCAATGTAGTAGACACTGTCTTGATACCATGAATCACAGTGTAGGTAATTATACATTCCAAAAGCATGCATGTGTTCCAATGTATACTGGTCATCTCCAAGTTTTACTTCTGCCACAGCTGAAATGCAAGAAAAATAAACAGATGTAAAGAGTTTTGCCTTACATGGTTCCTTTTTACAGAATGCCTACAAGGCAACGGAATCACAGAATGCTAATCACAAAAGGCCTTCAGGACAAATTCACTGTATTATTCATTCAAAAATAATTTCTGGGCATTTACTAGTCACCGTGTGCAGATAAACACTGAGTAGAACTAACATGGTTCCTGCCCTTAGAACATAGTGGACATAGGAGAGAGGGCTTTTCACTTCATAACCCTCTTTTAGATACCTCTGCCTGGTAATTATGAATAAAAAGAACAGAGAAATTCTAAAATTGAAGGATTTCCTGTTTGGGGGGTAAATAACAAGTCCATTTTATAATGTGTTTTGGTATTTTTTAAAATGCTTTTACCTCTATTACATCATTCATTTTTACCACACACTAAGAAATAATGTTTTAATGATCTCATTAAAAAATTAAGGGAATAAATGTAGGCACAAGTGGTGACTTCTCCAATGTTATATACCATGTATTTCTCAAGGATACAGAACAAAACAATATTCTATCTGGAGAAGAAATGAAGTTTCCCACTTAAGAACTGTACTTTCTCCTCTAGGGCATTAGTTGCTTCCATAATTTATTTTACTTTTTTCCAGATTTATTGATATCGTTCACATATAACACTGCATAAGTTTAAGGTATACAACATATTGACTTAATGTATACATTGCAAAATGATTACCACAAAAAGTTTACTTAACACATCTACCGCCTCACAGTTATTTTTCTTCTTGTGATGAGAACTTTAAAATCTACTCTCTTAAAATATACTTTGATAATTTTAAATCTGCTACTAAATGTGATCTCTGCTTTCCACTACTCCCTTCCACACAGACAGAAACCGTTATAGCTCAGGGCTGCCCATGACCTAGAATTAATTTCTGCTCCAAAAGGAAATATATAGACTACACTGGGCCAATACCTTACCTTAATATAACTCACCTTACTGTAGTCCAATTTCAAGTATTTCCTTTTTTTCCAGAATGCTCACCTATTACTATTTCTATTACCTGCTTTGAGCCCTGGCTGACTTATATTCATCCATTCATTTATTTAGCAAATATTTTAATAGGCACAAATGATACAATCATAAGCAAAGAGCACAGAATTTACCTTCTTAGCACTGAAGATCCAGTGGCGAAACAGACATCAGTCAAATAATCACGTAACTAAATATGTAAGTAAACTGTAATAAAAGCTATGAAGAAAAATTACTGGGGAGAGTGAGAATAACAATGGGAGCTGATCTACTGGGGAGATGGAAGCTTTCAAAAATTGGGACTAAGCTACAAAGGGTAAGGTAGAGTTAAGAAGACATATACTCCCCCCCAACACATACGTACTTTTCACAGGTAGAAGTAAAAATAGGCAAAAGTTAAGAGGACAAAGCTTGCATGCAAAGAACTAAAAGAAGGCCAAATTGAAATACAGAGCATCAAGAAGATTTGTACAAAGAAAGGCTACAGATGAATGAAGATAGAGGGCTAGGTAGGAGTTGGGTCATGAAAGGCTTTGGCTTTATTTATCTTTGTTGATAAACTCAATTTAACAAGAATTCATTTAAGAGTTTTTAAGCAGGAGAGTAAAGTTGAGATTTGAATTTATAAAAGATTATTTATAACTACAATATGGAAAACAGACTGGAGCAAAGCAGATTAAAATCCAGGATGATCCATTAGGAGGTTACTGCAGTCATCCATGTAAAGGATGATTAAGTTTAAAGGCATTTCAAAGGTAAAATCATTGTAACTTTATGATGAGTTGATAGAGGCTCAGGAAATTGCTATTATATAATTTGAGGAAGTGTTTATTTTATAAGGAAACAATCATCAATTCCCGGTTTTTTAGCACCACTGTGTGGATGAAACTCAACAGTGCATGAAATGTACATGGTAACATGATGGCCCAAAGCAGAATATTAGACAATAATATGACAAATACATTTTTTTTTTCAAATTTGTGCCAGAGATCCCTGGGCAATCCTGAACAAGCCAGAGGCTTCTTAGCCTTTGCCTCATTACAACGCTTCATCTATTAACATATGGATCTGGAATACCATTATAAGAAGACCACGATGTAATCTAAGTCTTTCTTTGGTGGTTACATTCTAACAAGATAATTTATGTAAGTTACTGGGACACAGAAATGAGCAAAAGGCATATTACATACTTATTTTAAGCTGTTAGTGCATAGAAAAAGTCTGCCTCTCTGGCGCCAAATGAGAAAGGAAAAGTTGTTACTGCATTTTTCATGTCAATCAATCTGAGTATAAAAGGGGAGGCAAACTTACAGGAGAAAAGCTGCAACCACAATGTGACAAGCTATTATTTAATATTATCTTGCATTAGAAATAAAACAGCTTTGCTGAAAAATCCTTCTTAGTCATTTAAAAAGTGTGGAGAGCAGTTGGGACAGAAGGAGCAAGAGTACAGGACAGGACTGATTATGTTTTTGTGCCTAGTCTCCATCTAAGGCCTGAATCGGGCCTGACTCTGAAAGAAACCTCGAAAAGTTTCCTGAATTCCAGGAACAAGTATCTCAGGAAGGTAGGGAGGTCTTATCTCAAGGCCTGCCACCTGGACCAGATGCCCCCAGGCGTATGTGACTTAAGTGATTGAATTAATGTCTGATTGGATTAATCTGTAGGCAATACTTAAGTGATTGAATTAAGGGCATGTGAATCTGATCTGTAGGCAATTCATGTGTATATAAGCCATGCCAGAATAAAACGTCTTCACATTCTGCACCAGACAGTTTGCCCTCCTGTCATCTTGTATATACAGCCCGAGGCCCCCACTCAAGAACTGTTTGACTCCTGCCGGCAGGCCCCGGCAAAAAAGAACATAGGAACTGACAAGAAGAGAATCTCATCCACCTTTACCTAAACTCCTTACAAAACATGCATGGAACCTTAAAACCTATAGCGTTTGATTCACACATTTTTATTGAATGTCTACTGTGTGCCAGACACTGTGCTTGTTTGGCATTAGGCATACACCGGCAAATAAAACAAACATGATCCCTATAAATGGTGCTAACAATGGCTACAATTATGGCTTCTCATCCTTTCAAAATATACTATTATGATGAACCATATGACATTGCCAATATTCAACTCTTTTGACACTAATATGATTCAATTTAAAACTTATATAATACAGTAGTTTTTTTTAAAAAGGAGGAGAGAGGCAAGGAACATTAAAACATTAATTTACAAAGGTCGCTTCTTGAACCATTTATCTTCTAATCATATCCAGTGAGTTAAGTCTTCTTTTTGCTTAGTTACTGAGTTTATTTGTACATAAAGATGTAAAAAAAATAAGAGTAGGTAGTATCCCCCTTATCCACAGGAGACATGTTTGAAGACCCCCCCAGTGGACACTTGAAACTGCAGATAGTGCCAATCCTATAAACACTTTTTCCTATATACACATATTTGTAATAAAGCTTAATTTGTCAATTAGGCATAGTAAGATATTAAGAACAATAATAATAAAATAGAACAATTATAACAACACACTATAATAAAAGTTATGTGAATGTGGTCTCTCTCTCAAAGTATCTTATTGTATTGTGCTCACCCTTCTTGTGAGGATGGGACATAATAATATGCTTACATGATGACATGACATGTGGCACTGTGATGTAGCATTGGGCTATTACTAACCTTCTGATGTATTGTCAGAAGGAGAATCCTCTGCTTCTGGACCATGGTTGACAGTGAGTAACAGAAACTATGGAAAGCAAAACCACAGATAGGGAGGGACTACTGTAAAAGCTTGTATTTTGAGTTCTGAAGCAAATCAAAACAGGACAAGGCTAGAATCAGGGGCTCTGCTCCCACTCAACTTTTTTTTACAATGCCTTTGCATACACATTCACATACTCCCCTGCCTCTCTTCCGTATTTTTCCTCTATAGGAATAGTTACAAATTTTATAGTAAACCCTGCATAAATATAATGGTCACAAGGCTCTTCTCTACCTTTAATCCAATGATAGACTCAATCTTTACCAGCTTTTATTTTCTTCCCTTAAGAAACAGACCAGAGAGACCACAGAGATCATTGAGTACACTGATGAGTAGCTTGGTTAAGTTACCTAACCTTTCTACCCCATCTCTTCATCTGTAATAAAGACTAACAATACTTGTCTTATAAAGTATTGACAAGCTTAGCTTTAAAACATGCATTTGCTATGTGACACATAAGAATGACTGCTGATTTCCCTGTTTCTCTCTCTTCCCAAGCTAGTTCTCACACAGGTGTTTATAATCCCATTCTCTCCTACTTCTTCTAGGCCCTTCCTCCAGCAGCTTTCTCCTCTTTACTGGTCCCTTCTCTTCCATTTAAATATGTTGAAAACTTCCCCACTCAGAAAACAAACAAATGAAAATGGTTTCCTCCTATCTGCCCTGGACTCAAAGCAGAGCTCTCTCCTGCCCTGTACTTCTCAAATTTCTCTAAAAAGCAGGCTACACTCCCATTTTCTTCTTATCCTCATTAACCTGTTTCAATTTTGTCTCTATTGTTCTATAGAAATCATTTTTTCACTTAAAAAATATATTGAACAACTTTTGCTTGCAGCCAAAATGAAGTAATAGTGACTAGGTTTATGTTTAAGATAAAATGAAATAAAGCAGACAAAATTACATGAAACAGTTTTCAAGATACTAGACATCAAACAACAAAGGACTGTTTCAAAATGGCAAACAACTGAGGATTTCTTTGAGCAAGTTTCCAGACCCCGGCACAAAAGGGGAAAGTGAGGTATAACCTGACAGACTTCCTGAATTAAGGAAGCCAAGTTGAAGGCCTGGGGAAACCAAGGTGGCTATACTCCGTCAACCAGGACCAGAACAGAGAGAGGCACACAAAGAGAGACCCCCCCAGTGGACACTTGAAACTGCAGATAGTGCCAATCCTATAAACACTTTTTCCTATATACACATATTTGTAATAAAGCTTAATTTGTCAATTAGGCATAGTAAGATATTAAGATGCTCTTTCAGATGCTCAGCAGAGTACAAACGGCATATGTTTGTAGAAACCATCCCAGGCCAGGGAAAGAACCAACTGAGAGGATTAGAGGGAACAGTTTGGGGCACTCACACAAGTCTTGGAGCTGTGATTGTTCCCACTGGGCAGAATGGAGAAAACTCCAAATTCATGGGATAATGAGAAGAATACACAGAAGCGTCTTTTCTCAGGAGTGGGGAATAATTAGCCCTACATGAGCATTGCAGCACACTGCCTAACAAATCATAAAACCAAGACCCAATGGAATTAATCTGTTTTCAAGTAACTCAACTGGAACCCACAATAAAGTTCCAGAAGATTTACAGAATACAAATATATCCTGCAACTAACAAGATAAAGTTCACAATTTCTGGCACCCAGTCAAATACCAGGCATGCAAAAAGGAAAGAAACCCATAATGAAGAGAATACTAATGAAGAGAAGCTCAGCAAATAACTGACACAAGTTATAATTAGCAGAACAGATCATTAAAATTTATTAAAGTACATTCCCTCTGTCCAAAACAACAGACATGAAAGATGTAAAAATTATTTAAATCAAACTTCTAGAGATGAAAATTTTAATTTCTAAGATGAAAAACATACTGTATGGAATTAGTGACAGATTAGACACTGTAAAAAAAATAGTAAGGTTTAAGGATTGAATATCCAAAATAAAACTGAAGAAAAAAATGGGGAAAAAAATGAAAAGAGCACTGAATAGCTAAGGTCAACTTCCAACAACCTAAAAATGGGCAACTGGGTTCCTTAAAGGAAGAAGAGAGAGGAAAAGAACTGGAAGAAATAATGGCTGGAAACTTTCCAAACTTAATGAAAATGATAAGCCCACAGATGGACAAACCTAAGCCTAAACCAAACAGGAAGATCGACAAACTCCAAGCACAAGACTCATGAGAAACACCACGCCAATGCACAACACAGTCAAACTGCTCAAAAACAGTGTAAAAAGAGGAAAATCTTAAAGGCAACTAGAGAAAAACAACATGTGTATAAAAGAACAGATAGGACTTCAGATCTCTCATCAGAAACAATTGAAGTGAGAAGACAATGGGCAACATCTTTAAAGGATTGAAAGAAAAAACTTATCAACTTAGAATTCTATACATGTAAAAAATGTCTTTTGAAAACCAAGACAAAATAAAAATGTTTTTAGACATTCAAAAGCTGAATGGTTTCATCACCAGAAAACCCACACTACAAGAAATATTGACAGTCCTTCAGACAGAAGGTAAATTACACTATAAAAATACACATCTACATAAAGGAATGAAGAGCACCAGAAATGCAACTACAGGAGTAAATATGTAAGATTTTTTTGCTTATTTAAATCCCTTTAAAAGATAGTTATTTAAATTAAAAAAAAATAGTAACAATGTATCAAGAGTTCACAAAAATATGTGAAATCAAAATGCATAACAATAGCATAAAAGCCAGGAGGAAAGAAATGGAAATACACTATTGTAAAGGTCTTTACTACATGTAAAGTAGTGTGACACCATCTGAATGTATCATGTAGTAAGTTAAAGATGTATACTATACACCCTACAGCAAATTCTACAATAACAAAAAGCTGTAGCTAATTAGCCAACAAGAGTGATAAAAATGGAATCATAAAAAAAATACAAAAGTCAGAAAAGTGGGAAAACACCATTTCCCAAAGACCAAATGGAACAAACAGCATACCAATAGGAAAATCAAAGACCCAAATCAAACAAAAATAATAATCACATCAAGTGTAAACAGTCTAATTAAAATACAGACATTGTAAGATTGAACAAAAAAGCAAGGCCCAACTATTTCTGCCAACAAAAAACACATGTTAGCTACTAAGGCATAAAGGGGTTAAAAGTAAAAGGACAGAAACACACAATACACACACAGACACACACAGTTAATGTTAATAAAAAGAAAGCTAGACTATTTTAATCTCAGACAGATTTTAGAGCCAAGAATATCACTAAGGATAAAGAAGGTTACTTCAAAATGATAATGGAGTCGATTGATCAAGAGTACATAATAAAAAATAATAATGCTCATGCAACACTTTCAAAATATATGAAGCAAAAACTGATAGAACTGCATGGAAAAATTTTTTAATCCACAATTATAGACAGATTTCAATATCCCTCTCTCATGCAACAAGGACAGACTCAAAGTAATTATGCTGAGTAGAAGCCAGAAAAGAGTACATACTGTATAATTCCATTTATACAAAACTCTAGAAATGCAAACTAATCTATGTGACAGCAAGCACATCACAAGTTGCTTAAGGACTGAAGGGGGTATAGGGAGGAACAGAGGACTGGTTACAAAATGGGACAGGAACTTCTGGGAATGATAGCTAAGTGTAATATCTTGATTTATGAGTGCAAATGTACGTCAACTTGTAAAGCTATATACACTTAAACATGCAGCTTACTGTCAATTAGATATCAATAAAGATATTTACTGCATGTGTGTAATGTAAAATCGTTATCATTCACCAGGCATGCTCCACCCTAGAGATAAAGCACTGACAAAGAAGGGTCCCAGGACCCATTAATACATAACTAGCAGAGAAAACAGACACTGAATGCTCCCAAGTGTGATAAAGTCCATGAAGTACCAGGTACTATGGAAAAGTGTAATATAGATTCTAATTTGTACAGATTCTATAGTATAGATCTTAACTAAGTAGTTTAGAAAGGAATTCTGGGTAACATGTAAACTAAGAAGAAAGAATGGAGTATTAGCTGGGCAAAAGACAGGGAGAAACATATACAGACTTTAACTGAAAGAAGATGCCACAGAAAAATATACCTAGAGATGGTCCCCAACTTTCAACGGTTTGACTTTCAATTTTTCAGTTTTACAGTTAGAAAAGCAATATGCATTTAATAGAAACCATACTTCAAATTCTGAATTTTGATTTTTTCCTGGGCTAGCAATATGCAGTACAATACTCACGATGCCGGGCAGTGACAGAGGGCTGCGGCTCCCAGTGAGACACACAATCACGAGGGTTTGCCACCAATACACTCACAACCATTCAGTACCCATGTAACCCTTACGGTTTTCACTTTCATATGTGTTCAGTAAACTACATGAGATATTCACCACTATTATAAAACAGTCTTTGTGTTAGATGATTTTGCCGAACTGTAGGCAAATGCAAGTGTTCTGAGCATGTTTAAGGTAGGCTAGGCTAAGCTGTGATACTGGGTAGAGGAGATGTATTAAATGCATTTTCAACTCATGACATTTTCAACTTATAATAGCTTTATCGTAAGTCCAGGAAGATCTGTTCCGAGATAAATGATCAGAAACGGAATTGCTGAGTCAAGGGGCAATTACAATTTTACAGAAAAGGTTTTTTGGCTTAGTCCTTTGGAATAGAAAATGACAAAATGACATTTACTGTTTATGTAGCAGAGGAAATTTTAGAACAATTTAATACTGTTGTTTAAGACAAGAGAATAAACCTTGGAGCAGAATAAAATCTCCTCCAAGCTCTGTTAAGACCAGAGATCATTTTCATCCTCATAGCAGAGCTTCACACACCAGAGCTGCCTATTAACAGTTTGCTGAATTAATATAAACTCCTTAGATTAGTGTAAAAGAAACCAAGTTGTCAGAAGGAGCTCCTCAATCATACCTCACAATCTCTCAAAATGAGTTTTAAAAGAATTAACCTCTTCTTCGTCATCAACCTCAAGTAATTCTTAATGCAAGCCCCTCACGTGAACTACTGCCAAAGTCTCCAAACTGGTCTTCCTGTCTCCTTTCCTCTCATCTTCCAAATTCAACACCCACAGGGCCTAAGGGTAAACCATTCAATCCCCAAGTCTATTTCCCTTTTATACTTAAAACCCTAAATGGCACCTCATTGCCTCCAACTGTGAATCCTAAACACAGACTCTAAGACCAACACTGGTGTAATGAGGGGAGAGAAAGGACAAGTTAGTGAGTTTTTAATAGAGTTAATGTATTCCACTTAGAAGACTATTGTGAGCTTCTGCTTCCTGCTTTTTTGGTGTTAAAATATCCTTTTATTTATGAAAGGACAGGTGAGTACATGATAGTTTTTATGAAACATCTCCACTTAACAAATTAAAAAATTGGCAAATCTATGACAGTCGAACTTTTTTTTTAATTACAAGGGCCTGCAAAAACAATGACTTACAGGATAAAGTCCAAAAGACAAATAGTGCCCTCACCTACCTTTCTAAGTCCTCTCTCACTTTCTGAGGAGATTTTCTGCTCCAGGAGTACAGGACTGCAAACAGTGGCCTGCATACAACCTACTAATTCTTTGCCTTTGCGTATGCTTTCCCATGAATGGAATGACCTCAACAACGCCTCCTGCCCTTCTTCATCCACTCAGCTTAACAAATACCTACTATAAGCCCTAGGGATAGAGTAGTGAGCAAAAGAGAAACATTACTGTCTTTATGGAGCTCACAGTCTAGTGGAAGAAAAATACATCAAATAAATTAAAGAGAATTAAAACCTATGGCAGTACTGCCTTATGGAGAATGGAATGAAGGAGTCCAAAGGGAAGGCAGGAAGGCTAGAAAGCTACTACAGTTCAGGTAAAAGATAACTGTTTTTTAGACAAGTAAGGGTGACAGCATGGAGAAGTCAACTTGAACGGATTGGTTTAGCTGACAGACTGAATAGAGGCACTAAAAGAAGAAATACTCCAGCATTCCAGCATAAGCAACTATAAAGACCTGCACTAACAGTCCTAATTCTTTATGCCTCCCTGGATCTATGCCCTTTGGCATGAGACTGCTATACTGACTCAAGGCTTGATTACACAGCTTGCTTTGGCTAGTGGGCAAACTTACTCCAAGCAGTAGCTTGAAAAGGTGGTTGTGCACTGCTAGTTTTCTCTTGGAATAAGCCTGGTCTAGGCTGCTGAAAGATGAGAAATCCCATGGAGGAAAGCTAAAAAGAGACCACTGAAATAATCTTAAGAGTCTATAGCCAGAGGACCCCCAAACCTATGAGAAAGTACAGCCAAGATGGGCACAGCCACCTAGCAGATCTGTAAGTGAACAAAGATGCACAAATGAGCCCAAGCCACCACTAGAAGAGCCACCTACATGACCCATACATTTATGAGCAACAGTAACTACTTATTGTTTTGAGCCATTGAGTTTTGGGGTGGTTTTTCAGTGCACACACTAACTAAACATGGAGATACCATTTACTGACATGGAGTGGAAAAGGGAAAGGTAGGGAGTGAAAAGAAAAACCAAGCTCATTTTATCTTATCCTTAGCTGTTACCTATCCTTCAAAGCTCAACATAGATAACTACTCCGCCAGGTAGCTTTCCCAGATCCCCCAGGCAGGTTTGGGAAGATACTTAAGTAATACCATTATGCTTTGTACTTTCCCCAATCACTGACTTACCACATTGTTTTATAACTATTTGTTTACACTTTTCTTCCCAACTAGACAATTGCACCTTTATGTTACGGACCTGTGTTTTATTCACCCTGATATTATCAGCATGTAACATAAAACAGGCTGTCAATAGAGGTTTTTGAATTTTATTTAAAGAATTAGTAAACACTCACTTGATACTATAAAATCTTCTTTAACTCTAGGTCAGTATTTCTCAAAGTGTGATTAACTGAAAACATGCATCAGAATCAGCAGGGATGTGTATTAAAAATGCAAATCTCTGGGCATTTATCACTAACGAAATGCCATTTTTTACTATGTAAAAACAAGGATGACTATTATGGCCAGGTATAGATAAACAAAACAAGCAGTATTAGTGTGAATACTAAATTAACTTTCCCTCAAAATTTTCCAGAGATGTTCTCTACGATAGCGTCCTTATACAGCACTTACGTAATTTAAAAATGCTCTGAACCGCCATGGAGTTTTTCTTCTAAAAAATGGGTTTCGGCCAGAGGAAGCAGGAGCTGGGGTCCTCCAAGGAGGTGTGGCTTTTCAAAGCGCCACGTTTACAAGGATGCCCCAGTAGGAACGCAAGTCTTGACCTTACTCCGCAGCAAGGACCTGGCCAGACACCCACCGGCGGCCAGAACTCTGGCAATACCTGCATGCTGGACCTTGGAGGCAGGTCGCCAAGCCGAGTGCCGGCCCAGGATCCCGCTACGCAAGAGCCGCGGGAAGGCGGCTCCCACGGGGTTCTGGGATGGGCATTCTTCTTCAGAAGCAGCCACCCTGGGTCCAACCCAGCCCGACGGGCCGTGGGAAGGCCTAGGTCGCCTTACTTGCTCGAGTAAGAAAGGAAGAAAATGAGGGACAGGTCGTGCCGAAGGCAGATGGAGGGAGAAAAGAAGAGGGCAAGGGGGCGCCGCCGCTTCCCACCTGCGTCAAGCTCCAGCTGGTAACAGGGCAGCGGCTCGAGGGAGAGCTTGTAACCCTCGAAGCGGGGATCCAACAGAGGTCTCTTCACCCGCAGGGAGCAATTAGCGGTCACCTCCATCGCCTTCCAGGGTCCTAGCGTAAGAATCAATAAAGCCCTCGTTGAAAGGTCCGCGCTGCCCTCGTAGCACTGGGGCAGTGAGGCGGCGTGGTTCCCATCCCAGAAAACACTGCGGTGCGGAGTGCCTTCTGGGAGATGTAGTGTCCCCGGAAAGCTGGCTGTTGCATGCTGCGCTGTGTAGTTTTCTGGGGACTTAACACCTGTGCGACTCTAGATTCTGGACTCTCTTACCCAGAGGGCCGAGCGGCCAGGAGGCGGTCCGCAGCTGGTTAAATTCTCACACTATAGGCGGGGTGCGAGGCCCCGCCCCGGAAATGCGTATGCTAGCTTTCTGTGCGCTAGGTGCCCGAGCTACTGAGGGTCTAAGTCTGGGCAGCTGAAGAGTGTGGTAGGTAACGGTCGTCAGCGCAAGGGTCATTTCGTCGCTGGGAAGGGACGGCCCTCGCCCGCGGTGATGGTGGTGAGCTATGCCCGTGGTCCTCAGGGCCGGGACCCGGGCCCAGCCCAGGCTCCTTTCGATGTGCTGTCTTTCGTTAGCTTCCCCGACCCGCTCGCGGGCCTATAGGGCTCTCCGACAGGGCGCACTGGAGTTGGCCTGAAGCCAGTCCTCGCTTTGTTTTCTGGCTCCTCCTCTCCCGCCTCTCCCTCTGTCTCCGCCCTATTCTCATTCCCAAAGAATGTCGGAACTGGGAGGGATCCCCTAGCGCTCTTGTTTTACCAGTGAGAAAACTGAGGCCTCTAAGAATTGACTTGTCCAAGGTCACTCATCCGTATTTTAGGAGCCAAGGCGAGATCAAGTTCAATATTCTTGGAATCATACTGACTACACCTTAGAATTATTTTGAAAATGTTCATCTCCAAGTACAAAAGCAAACATTTCCTAGACCTTTCTCAAACCCTCCTTTTTCCTTTTCCACTCCAAAAAAAAAAAAAAAAGAAACTTCAAAACTCTTTGCCAGTCTGACATTTCATACAGGCGAGATGAGAGACAAAAGTAGTCCCAAGTTAGTGACAGATTAGGTGGAGTGAGTTAAAAGTTTTACAACCTAACTTTCCTTTCTATACCATTTTGGTTTTGGGTGTCTGTTTTTACTGAAAATTGAGCATTTTCTAATTTAGGAATTCGTTTGAGGTTTGTTTTTTCCTTATCCCACCAGCAATCCTTGGTATAGCAGCGCGCGGGCACGACGCACATACGCGCGCACACACACTCTCTCTGTCTCTCTCTCACTCGCACTGCAAATCTCACTCTCTCTCTTACGGCTAGTTTGGCAGCTGTAATTCTGTGTACAGTAAAGCACTTAGAGCCTTACCTGGAAATTTCATTTTCCACCAACATTGCTTAATCTTTTACTGATTACTTCGGTTATATGTTCCCCAGAATTTTAGATGCAGAAATGATTAGCAGTCAGTTCTGATGAGCTTTTAAAGTGTTTTGCAGCTTCTGAGATCAAAGTACATGAGTTCAAATTATACCTTTACCACTTTATATATCAGTGCCTCAGTTTCCTCATCTGTAAAATACAAATTATGTTAATAATGTTTGAATAAAAGAATAAGTTCTGGGAATTAAATGAGATAAAAAACCATTGTGTTAGCCCAGTACCAGGCACACAAGTGTTTTATGTGTTGCAATAATTATTGTACAAAGACTTATTTATAAAGGGGAAGAAAATTGTAAAGCTGTTTCTTGGGATACAGTAAATAATGTTAAGAATAATGACATTGTTACCACATTGTTGAAATTCATCACCCCTTCAATTGATAGAATATTAAACAAGTCGGGATGCTTGCCTAGAGGATTTAGAAAAAAATGCTTTGTAAGTGTTCTGTATCTGAAAATACATTTTGATGTTCAGGTTAGCAAGATGAACAAAGATGCGCAGATGAGAGCAGCAATTAACCAAAAGTTGATAGAAACTGGAGAAAGAGAACGGTAAGTAATAGACTGTGTTAATAAATTACACTTAAAATCTTTAAATTATACTTAATTATATATAAGAATCTAAATACCAGTGTCAATGAAGAATTACAGAAAACTGAAATTATCAAAAGCTTCAGTTCCTAACGTATAAAAAACAGATATGTTCAATATTGCAGTACTTGAAGGGAAGTGGATGATGTAGAAACATGAACAAGAAATGACTCTCTCAGAGAATGTATAATCTAATGCAGAAGAAAAATGCATACCCTAATAACTACAATTGAAAGCATATTGTTACTCCGTTTGTAATGAGGAGACAATATGATAGAACCAGGTTCAGTTTCCAGGCTCTCTACCGCAGAGCAGCATGTGCTTTTCCTACTTGTTGGCATATTTTTCTTTCCCCTCATCTTTAATTCTAGCTCATCTTTCAGGTCTTAATTTAAATATCTCTTCTAGGAATCTATTAAATCCCAAATACGTTGTTCTGTTATAACATTTAATCACATTATATTGTAACCACCTACTTTGCTAGTTTGTGCCTCTACCATAATCTAAGCTCTTGATAGCAGAAATACCATTGTATACCCAGCATCATGCCTAGCATACAACTGGGCAAGGAAGTATTTGAAGAATGAATAGGTTTCAAAGTACAAAGGAGAGGCTAAGGAATCAAGGAAGGCTTCCAGAAGCAGTGTGATAAATTGTATAGCAGAAATATATATAAGTAACAGGAGGGATCTTTCACCTCCACCTGGGGATTAAGGTGATCTGTTAAGGTCTCACAAAATGGTAAAAGAGATACTTAGCTCAGGGAGAAATACTAGCAGTTCTCCTAGCCTTTAAATAAAGGATAGAAGACAATCTAGGCAATTAACAATGTGCAAAGTCACAGAGATTTGTTACATGACAGTATCCTGGGGAACTGCAAAATAAAAGCCAGTGGGTTAAGTATGAAAAACTGTGTGGCTGGAATAATAGGTGGAGTATGGATTTTATGTAAGTCAGAATTCTTTCAGTCAAAAGAAGGAAATGTTGGCAAAGATGTGAAGAGAACCCCTGCGCACTGTTGGTAGGAATGTAAGTGGTATAGCCACTACAGAAAACAGTATGGTTATTCCTCAAAAATTTTAAAGTAGAACTACCATAGGGGGAAAAAAAGTTTTTTTTCAGCCAAAGTGAAAGAAACAGCTCAGAAACTGGCTTACCCAATGGAAATAGAAGCTCATCTAATTAGAAGTCTAGAGATTGAAGTTGCTTCAGGAATGGCTGTGTCCAGGCAGTCAAAAATTGTTGCCAAGAAAATGTCCTTTTCATCTCAGCTGTTTTCCTCTGTGTTGGCTTTATTCTCAAGCAGGCTCTACACACAAAGTAGCAGAGATTAGTAATTCAAAATTTACATTCCTGTGGCTCAGACCACTTTCTCCTAGTAGTTTCAGCAAAGGACCTATCTTGATTACCACCTTACTTAGGCCAATTATCAATAGCTTTGCCTAAGTCACATTTCCATTGCTAGAGCCCTACCAGATTTTTTACACTGAGTGGTGGAGTGTTTTTTTTTCTGTCAAAGACAGGAAAATGTGTAGTGGATTTACAAAAATACCTTTTGTTGACTTTATACTTGGGTGGTGGAAATCGTTAAAATGTTTTAAGAATAATAGTGACTACATCACATTTGCACTTTAGGAACTGAAGGGCTGGAGATAGACTGCAGAAGAATGTGTTAGTAGAATATCATCAGGTTAAAAATGAAAAAAACAGCAAAAATGGAAGGAGGTCTTAGGAGATTTTTAAAAAGTGAAATCAGCAGCCCTTGATATGAGGAAGGAGGAAAAGGAAGGCATCTAGAACAATGCCTTGGGGAACTGAGAAGATAGTACTGCCAATAATGAGTATAGGGAATTTTGTGTTACTGTTTAAATTTGTTTTTTCATTCATGTGGCCTGAAGTTACTAAATTTTTACTCTACAGCCATGTCCTGTTAAGGTGCTGGAGATATATTGTGCACAAAATGAAGTCTGTTCTTTTATGGGACTACATTCTAATAGGAGACAGACATAAGTGTGTCATTGATGTGTCAGATGTTGATAAGTTCTAGAGGAAAAATAAAGTAATGGGTGTGCTATTTTGGATAGGAAAAATAACAAGGAAGCTTTACTGATACAAGATCTGAAGAATAGGAGGGAGTAGGGGACTCCCAAGAACCAAGGTTCTGAGACAGGAGCTTGCTTGGTGTTTTGAGGAGAACGTGAAAGATCACAAGCCTGAGTAAATTGAGTGAGGGGCAAGAAGAGAAAGAGCATAGCTGGGGAGAGGCAGGTCATGGAGGGCTGTTCAGGATCTAGTAAAGACTTGGAATTTTATTCTGAGTAAATTGGATAGCACTGGGAGATTTTGAGCAGTGGAAGGAGAATGCAAGTGTACAGGGAGGAAGAAGAGGGATAAGTTAGGATGCTTTGGTAACAGCCTGGCCAAGAGAGGATGGTGGCTTGAACCAGGGGATCAGTGGTAAAGATGATGAAAAAATGTTTGGACTGTAGGTATATATTTTAAAACTGGAACCAGTAGGATTTGCTTCTACAGATTGGATGTGTAATGTTAACAGAGTTGCTGAGTGAAGGACAGTGCCCAGGTTTCTAGCCTGAGAAACCAGCATGAAGAATGGCATTCTGATGAGGAGAACAAGTTGAGGTGGGAGAGAAGCCGGAGTTAGATTTTGGCCCTATTATGATGGAAAGACCTAATTAATTATCAAGATGGAAATGTCATGCAGAGGACAACTAGGAATTCTGAAAGAGAAGTGGCCTGGCTTGGGATATGACATTTTCAAGATGAGAAATTAGATAATTTAGGTTGAGGATGAGGGTTTGTAAGATTGCCTGTGGGAAAAGGATAAAAAGGTATTGATAAGAAAATATTTTGGTTTATTACATCCATGATGCCATAGTTGTAAGATATACCAGTATTTTTTTTATCAGTAACAAACAAGAAAATACTGCCAGTTAAATTATAAAAGGCATGCCAATTACTGACTTGTTAAAATGTGGAAAAAAAAGTCTTAGAATCAGTAAAATACCATAGTTAATGTATAATTTAGAAGATAAATGGGAAAAAGCATGGGAAAGGTCTTTGAAGTTAGAGAGAGAGATCTAATGGGGAAGTAAGAGAGCTAAAGGATAAGATTTATAGTCAAAGAATGGATTTTGGAGTTTGAAGATTTTTGAGGAGCAGCTCTTCCAAGCTCAGCAATCCAGAAGTTGTACAAGACCCACAATATTCCTGTTGGTGGAGGAAAGTAAAAAATGTGTAAGATGGCCAGAGAGTGGAGTTTTTTTGAGAAGTACTCCATTCACTTCATTTAATTTTACTGAAAATGAAAATAAGGCCCAGTGTTTAAATGACTTGCGTAAGATCAAAGAACTATTTAGTGATAGAATAAAAATTAGGCCATGGTCAAATTCAAGTTTTGTGACTGGAAGGCAGGGAATTTTTTAACTGAACAGCTGAACCTTTGCTTCAAACATTCTTATCTAAGATACTGTACATTGTAAGTTTAATTTGTAAACATTTTTTTCAACAGCCTCAAAGAGTTGCTGAGAGCTAAATTAATTGAATGTGGCTGGAAGGATCAATTGAAGGCACACTGTAAAGGTAATGAGTTTCTTTTAAAAGATAAGCTAATTGCATTACTCTCAGTTGTCTTGGTTTGGGATACACTAGAGAAATTGTCAGTATCTTTACGTATACAGAGTGCTTGAGCATAATTTTAAACAAATAGAAAATTGAATCTTGTAATAATGGTGTCCTCCTCTCAGTGATAATAGGTAGACATATTCCTAAATTTTTAGAAACTGTTTCTTTTAAGACAAGTGAGGCAAGATTTTCTCTGGCATCAAAATAGAATCTCACCTTTTTCAGTATGCTTACTCAACTGAAACAATGGTTATTCCACTGTGGTTTAGCTTAATAACGAATTGAGCACTTCCTGATTGACAGAATTATAGGAATTATATCTTCTGTTTGTAACAGTGTCACTTTTTAAAAATTCATCTATAAAAGCTTTTAGAGAGCTCTTTTTTGAAATGGAGAATGGAAGCTTGTTAAGTTGCTGGGTATTGATTGCTGTGATCACTAGATAGATTACGCATGTCACTAAGACAAGTCTGCTTACTTTCTGGCTCAGCTTTTGATATAATGGATTTCCAGATATTTTTATGAATTCCCATTGTATTATAGTGGTTTTTACAAATAATAATAATAGAGACTATTTATATCATTAACCTCAGAAGGCATTGTGGCAAATTAGTAAAAGCATAGACTTTGAGGTGCAGGCCTTCACTGGTAAAAGACAGCTGGATTTCAACTCACGTCTGAGGTTATTTAATCACCTTAGTTGGCTCAGCTGTAAAGTGGGAAAAATGCCAGCCCACTAGATTATTGTGAGTATTAAATGACATAAAGCACCCAGCACATAAAAATGCCCAGTAAATGTTAACTACTTTCCCTCTTCTCTTTTGGCCCAGATTAGAGAAGAGAAAGGAGCAAAGGAGTTGTTCTACATTTTAATCTGGGGCTGTGAAATTACAAATTAGACTCAAATAGCTTTTTCTCCCTCCATACATTGAAGAGCTGGTATGATTATAGAGAAAGAAGATCTGTACAGTTAAAAGTTTCCAGCTTTTTACAAATGTTAGATTTGTCCTTACAGTTCAGATTCATTCTGAGTGTTATAATACTTGTTAAGTTACAGGTTAATTAGCTGAGAGATAGACAGGCTTTTATGGTTTTGATCTCATGAATACTTAATATGTTTGAGGTTGAACTAAATCTTCATTAAAAAAAGAAAAAAGTATCCTTTTTTTTTAAAGACCAGTTTGTACTCTAAAAACATGATCTTAACCCTTCCTCTATGAAAATCTTTCTTACAGATAATGATTTTAAATGATATGATTTGTTTTTTGCTTTTGCATAAGAGGTAATTAAAGAAAAAGGACTAGAACACGTTACTGTTGATGACTTGGTGGCTGAAATCACACCAAAAGGCAGAGGTAAGGAATATGGATTGTGTGAATGGAAATGTGCTAGACATGATTTTTTTTTCTCTTTTTTGGTTCAGCTTTTCTCTTTTTACAAAGAAAAGCACCCTTTCCAAAATTATTTGGGTACTTGGGTTTCCTTTTTGGGAGGAGTTAAAATTGCCCACCTGCCTCTCTAGCCTGGTCTTGAGTAATAAATGAGGTCAGACATGTAGAATGTTTTTGCACTCTAAAACAGTATACAAATGTAAGTTGATATAGTTGTTAACACAGATAATTTTTAAAATAATAGGATTTTATAGAGGGAAACATTGCCTGAAGCTGGGATATGTTAACTATCAGATATGGCCTGACTCCATTTAAATATTTAATAATTGAAAGTTTCACTCCAGCCACTGAGTCATTGCTCTATTAAATCTTTCCTTATTAAAAATAAAGAAAACTCTGTCTTCTTAAATATCTAATTAAGAATTTGGTAACCCTGTAACTTCATGTTCAGAGTAATCTGTATTTAAGAAACATGCTACAACTGCTTTCTTCATTTCTCTGTATATGCCTTATTTACAGAAGACAAAGAAAAGAGAGGAAGTATGTTAATGTTGAGTATGTGTAATAATAAGTGGGGAACTATATTGTTAATTCAGATGTAGCTACATTATTTTCATTTATTTTGAGAAAGTTTTTTTATAGTTAATAATAGTGGACGCATCTATAAATTAGATGTCCATTTGTTGTTTTCATATACAAAAATAAAAATTTAAGTGTAAGTAAATTTGAAAATTATTACTAGTAAATACTAATTACTAGAACTGTTACCTTCTGGGAAGGAGCTACAGAATCCCATGGTCCTTTCCAGCCATCTCTTTAGGCCTCTTTAAAGCTAAATGACTTAAGCATCAGGCTTGTCTCAGAAAAAGAAAAAATAAAACAACAGTATTTATTGTCTCGCATCCCTCAAGTTATATTTTAAAATAATTTTCTCTAATATCTTTTTATTTTCCTTCTTTAATTTATGCTAGTCTGTTAACATTTAGGAACTGGTTTTAAAGAGTAGACATTGTCTTTTGCTTCTTCAACACTTGTATCTTGGACATTTCAGTCCCATGTAGCTCAGCTGCTAGAAAATGAGCAAATAAGAAAGAAGTAAAAACAAATATTTTCTTTTATGTTTAGTCTTTTTTTTTTTTACTGTCAGACTTTCTTTTTAAAAATTAACATAACAGCAAAATCTACTTTTTCTAGTGTGCAGTTCTATGAACCATATACACATGTATAGGTTCATGTAATCACAAACCCCCCAAAGACTCCTTCAAGTTATCCCTTTATATTCACACCCTATCCCTAACCCCAAAGCAACTGATTTGGTCTGCATTACCATAATTTTGACTAAAAGTATGTTTAATGTACATACTGATCATATTTCCAGTGGACTTGAATTAAATAATTCTGTATTTCTAGGCAGACTTAAACTAAACAATTTATGAAGAGGAATATCTGCCTGATTTGTGTACTTGTATAATTCTTTACAGAAATACTGAGCTATATCTGAAATGTTTCATTTTCTCTGGATGCAAGCAAATAACATTATAAATTTTAGTTAATTCCTTATTGTCCTTATTTATTAGTAGCCAAGAAAGGAAAAACAATACTGCAGATTTTTCTAAATTCACGTTTAATATTAAAATTTTGAAGGGCAGGGCTTTTTTGTTTTTTTCCCATATTTAGTTTAGTGCTCTGAATAGATAATACAGTTACATGGTTCAAAATTGGAAAAACAAAATATATTAAAAAATATAACTACTGTTGCAGGTTTTGCATTTTTGATGAGTCAAGAGTATGTGCATTTGATTTGATACAGTATCGCCCAGTTGCTTTCCCAAAAATGTACTGATTTACACTCCCATCAGCTAATGAGTGCCGGTTTTCCCTCAGCATTGTCAACATGGTATATTATTGATCTCTGGATTTTAGCCAGTCTGATTGGTAAAACATGCTGTCTGTACTTTTAATTTTCACGTCTATTGTAAGATTAAATCCCTCTTATGTTCAAGAACTATGTGTTTCTCATTTTCTTCATCCCCTTTTCTCATTTTTCCTAATTAGCCTGCTGATCTTTTTTTCTTATGAATTTGAAAAAATTGTACAGTAGAGAGATGAGTCTGTTTCTGGAAGAGTGTTCTCCCAGTTTTTGTCTTCTGCCTTGTTTATTGTGATTATAACCAAACTTACTAAGTTGTTGTTGCATTTAAATCAAATTTATCAATCTGTTAGAGCTTCTGTTTAAAAGAATCCTTTTCCGTTTCTAGTGTAAAGAATTTTCCCATATTTTCTCATCAGTTTGCAATGTATTTAGGTACTAGATAGTTCTTTCAAATCATGAAGTTGCAAATATTTTTACTGATTTTTTTTTTTGAAGCCTAAGGGTTATTTATGAAATTATTTTACTGGTAATCCTGAAAAAAGATCGAACTGATACATATTAATTGGAATCCTCTTACTCTTATATTTTTATATTTCAGCCCTGGTACCTGACAGTGTAAAGAAGGAGCTCCTACAAAGAATAAGAACATTCCTTGCTCAGCATGCCAGCCTTTAAGATTGAATTAGATTGTGTTGTTTTGTGATTTTTTTTCTGAAAGTAAAACTTGCCATAAATTAGGATTCAATTTCCCAAAACAAAATCCTTTTTTGTATGATGGTATACAGTTTTCAGTAATAATGTATACATTGTATTGATTTTTTTCCCTAAATGTGTTATTTTAATAAATATCTCATGAATGAGTTTGAAATTTCCTTGGGTTTGGAATAAATGGGACTTCATTAGTGATTCACCAGATCTGTTGAGAGAAAAACTGAGAGTTGATATAGTTTAAGTGTTAAGTATAGTATATGCAGATCTCTGTGCTAACACCTGAGGAGAAGTAAGCAGCCTCTTCTATCTGGACGTGGTTATTCTTTTTTTGAATCCCTATGGGATTTTATAATACATGTCCCATCTTGTACTACAGATGTCTTACTTCTTATTATAAATGATGAAGGTTAGAACTGGGTCTTACTCATCTTCATGTGCCTTCCTTCCTTGCTGAAAGAATTTACCATCTTATTGGAAGAGAGAACATTTGCAAACTGGCTCCATATCAAGCTCCTCTCACATATTCTACTCATCTGAATCTTGAGAGCAGAAACTCTAAATTGCATCCCCACATACTAAGGTCAAGAAGGAATGGGAAATAATCTCTACCCATAGCTTTACTCTGACAACAGGATTGCGAATTCCGATGGATTCTTGTCTATTCTTATGTGACCTCTGCTGGAAAATGGACTTGGAAATTTCTTCTCACTCCTCACATTGTTTATTCCTGCCACTGGAAGTTCCTTCTGTTTCTTGTGGATATTTTTTGCTGTATGGAACTTTAAATTATGGTGTTATGGGCCCTCTGCCTGACTAATGAAATACTTTTCCTGGGCAAATCCCAGCAAACTTGACTCAGACCATGGCTTCAAATACTCAAAGGTTGGTAAGTGGTAAATTGCTTCTCCAAACCAGATTTCAGCCCAACTTCCTGACCCATGAACCCAGCTGCTATGGATCACCTTCCTTGGATGTTTCATAAACACTTCAAACTAACCACATCTAAGACTGATTTTTTTTTCCTTCAGTAACTGCCCCTGCTGTATTCCTTACCTCCAAGTGGTACCTCCCAGACACAGATTACCCAAGGAGCTTGTTAAAATACAGATTCAGAAGAGTATAGCACAGAATCATTTCTGACTAGTTCCCAGTCAATGCTTATGCTGCTGATGGAGGACCACTGAGAGGAGCAAAGCTGTAAATTGTCCACTCCTTCCCTCAGCTGCCTTCATTCAAACCCAGACTATTGCAGCGGGCGCCTAATATTTCCTTGCTCTAGTTTCATGCCTCCTCCAATCTGCCCCATGCTATTGTCTAAGTGACCTTTGTAAGTCTGGTCATTTTATTCCCCTATCTGAAGTTTCAATGGCTTTTTCTAGTTTCCAGGGTAAAATTGAAGCTCAGCCATTAGCACCTGGGTCCTTCCTGATCTGACATTTACTTATGTCTGGTTATTCTAAGTAGTTCCCAAAAGTATCCCGAAATACCTTTGGAAATCCGTCAACCTAGAAAGCCCTTCTACTTAAATAATTCTATTTCCCTTTAAAATTTACCTTGAGTTGTTGCTGAAACATTCTGACATCTCTGTCTGGTTTGGATTCCTCACCACTTTTTCTGTAAGAAACTTCTGTATAGTTTCAACACTGATTCTTGAACTTTTGCATACATCTGGAGGGGAGGAAACAGCACTTACTTGGTATTTGTGGAAGAAGGGATGAGGGAATGAGTAAATGAATGAACTAATGAGTATTATGGAAACAAAAGGTTAATAATACAATTGAGTAGTTGAGGAAAGGCTTCAAGTTATTTTTTGGTTCACTTTTCCTGAGATACAATTTATTCTGATGAATTTACATTTTAAGTGTTGTCTTTGAACCAACTGGACTTAATTGTTAAGATTTGACCTGAGACACACACAATCACAAGACCTATCCAAAATAGTTTTTTGTTTCATCTCTTACAAAGACTGATCTAAAGTAATAATAGTTATTATATTCATCATTCTGGTACTCATTATCAAAAAGGAAACAATCTTAAATGACACATAGAAAATCTTTTTGATAATGGACAATTCTTATTTCATAATACTGTATAACGCAAAACAAAAATTGTTCATGGAGATACTGTAGAAGAAAATATGAGAAAATGAAACTTATGAAAATAGTTTAAAATAGAACAAAATCAGTTAAGTTGAAAATACTCCATAGCAATTGAAAGTACTGAAGAGCATCACTAAAATGATAGTGCTGGAAACTCCGAACATGTATTCCCACCACATCATCTGGTTCCTTTAACATCTTAGAAATGTCAGGTAGCTTGCATTTAGAACTATCGATACCTTTCAAATAAACCAATTTTGTAAACATCTTGACTCACGTCATTGATTTATGTAAACTAAGAATGCTTTCTTTAAAAGTCTTAACTCATTCATGCTCAATGTCAGAAATTCAATAGATTACTGTTACATGACTGCACTGGGTGAGTAAAATACTAATTAAGGTTTGCTATAAACTTCTCTTGTATAGCATTAAAGACAACCCAACTAAATTATTTATGTAATCACTTTGTTTTGGCATCACAAGTGTATCATTTGGTCGAGCAGTGCCAAGCCAGGGCCTGGGCGATGCTGGGAATTGGTAATTGGATATGGGACCTTTCATAACTTGATACAAGTCTATCCAAGTCAAGAGAATTGTGGCAGCTGCTCAGTAGCTGATGTTGGAAATGATCCAATGTGTGTGTGTATATTAACCCTTTTTGTAAATGGCTATCTCATGTTACTCAGTGACTTCATGAAACCCCTCATGTTTATCATTAGAAACTGCACAAAAGTCGTTGGATGAATCTATCAAGAAAACTCATAGGTGCAATCAGACAATTTGAATTCTACTCTCATCTATGCTACTGAATTACCAGGTAAGACTTCTGCCTCTGTTTACTCATCTGCATAATAGATCTGAAAATGCTGATGTGACAAGAATTAAAATAATTTTAAAACCGTAAATACTGTTAATAGCATAACCATAAAAAGCAATATGGATTCATGTTTCTCCTAGGAAGAACTCTAGAAACATGTAATTATTTACTATGTGTTTTCTAGATTTATATAAAGATATGAATTACACTGTGGAAAATAGCTTTTATTTCTATAAAATTCCTATATAATATTAATTAACATGAGGATACCTACAAAGATAAAGATAACCAACATAATTTGATTTGAATAGAATGAATATAACAGCACTCTCTAGGGAGGATTGAAATTATCTGTAGTCATTTTTACCCTCTTTATTACTAACTCCTCTGTGATGAGGACTGTATACCATTTGTCTCTTGATCCTCAGTGCTTAACAGAGTAAATGCTTGATAAATTCTTTTGAGTGAATAAATGCAACAGAGAAAGAAACTTGTAACTGTTTATTCCAGACTTCAAATTATATTTGCTTGTTCTGCTTATTAGCCACCAGGGGGCACTTGAAGCCTATATTTTGGTCCTCGCTGGGGTTCTCTGTAACTGAAATAATGTTATTTCAACAGGCCCAATTCCTACTCAAACTAACCAGCTTTTTCAAGATGAAAGTGTTACTGAATTAAGACTTAATGTAAGGACTTCAGAGTGTGCTTCTGGTATAAATTAAGATGAAGCTACAGTGAGATGTAGATATTGTTTTATTAGTATCATTTTCCCAACCCATGCAGTAATTCAGGCAGCAAGTTGATTTAAATAGCATACACCACTGAAGTAGTTCTATTTCAGCTGTTTTACAAAAACAAACAAAAAAGCACAGTAGATGCTTAATAAAAAGTGAACGAAAATATTTTCCAGAGTCTATTTCCCAGTCATTAAACTCCTTTCTTACAGGGAGCCCTTTTAAAAGAGAATAATATCTGTATTTTCCTTTTTCATACTCAGTCACTTTATTTTTTTAAGTATAAATAGAGCATTATAAAGTGCCAAAACCTATGGACATTCAGTGAATGTTGGCTTATGATGACAATGATAAAGAAAGCCAGTTAATGAAGGTAGGGACCATTGCAGAGGATTGAGAGGCAAGAACCCTGGAGGGGTGGAGTGTGGATAAAGTGAAGGTTCCTGTGGCCGGGATTCTCACCTGGCCCTGGTTGGCTAGCTCACTACACACGTGTAGGCCATATGTTGCCATTGACTCTATATAAAGAACTCTGCCCAGTGTTCTGGGTGACATGGTGACATGGCTACAAGGCTGCAGGAAAGCAGAGATGAGACTGAAGAGGTGGCAGCACCGAGGACAGAGACTGAGACGGCTGTGGGTAGGGAGACCCAGAGGCAGAGACCAGTTTGCTGCATGCAGACTTGCTCTGAGTGGACGGGATTCTGGTGATTGACCTACCACTGCGGGAATAAAGTTGGTTATAAACCCTTTCATTCCAAGAACATTCCACTGTCATGTCTTTGGTCTCATTGAATCCATAGTGAACTTGCCCAGGGCTGAAACCCATTGACAAGACAGACGTCCACTAAACCACAGCCAACATTATCACGGTGCAGGTGAATTTGGGTAGTGATACGTGTCGTTTGACTTGAGGAACATTCTGTTTGGCTGATATAGTATGGGACTACTCTGGTGGCTCTCTCCCAGTTCTGTCATTAATGTGCTTAATGATTTCATTAGTCACTTAAAGTTCTACATGACTCTGCCTATCAACAACACAGTTCCTTTCTACTAGGGATGCTGGGAGCATAATTATGAGAATTATGGGTTGTCCTCTTAGGTTATGCGACACAAAGTCAAAGTTATGGAAAAGGACTTTATAAGGCCTTTTATGTAGGCTGTACTTTTCTCTTAGCTGTGGTGCTGTCTTGCCGTATTTTACCTCATTCATAAGCATTGGTCTTTCAGCAGACTACTTAGTGAAAATGCACAAATGTATTCACTGATCACCTGCATTTCCAAAGTTCCTGATCTAATTCTTTCATGTGTAGAGATCCCTCCAGTCAACTAACTACCCCTTTGCCATTATCTATTAATCCCCTTAGATGCTTACTCCCCTCCTTACCCATTCAGGTTGATGGCTTACCATTAGAACTGCCTTACAAATGCCCTTAACTTTCTCACCTTTTTTTCAAATCACACACAGTCCTGCTTAAACCTAACTACATTGACAGTTTACTGTCTTCATACACCTGATCATCAGAAGTACATTGAAGATTACACAACCCCTCTGATAAGTCCTATTCTAAAGTAACACCTGCAGCATTCTGAAAAACAATTGGCATGGACTTACCGGAATGTTAATATTATGAAAGAATGAAAATAAAGGGAAAAAAGGAAAGAAATAATGGTTGAGAACTGTTTTATGTTCAAAGAGAACAGAGACATTAGAATTTGAAGCAATGTTTCATCCTTAATAAATAAACATAACAACTATTCAGACCTATGGACAATTAGAAAGTTTTAAACAAGGACAATAGGGTTGATGTTTTTAAGTTTCCTGAATGTTACATTTGTAATCAAGAAGAATGACTTCCTTCCATGTTGAAATATTTAGGGATGTTGTGTCACGTTGTAACTAACTTTCAAATGGTGCAACAACAAAAATAGTATATATGCTAAGTAAGAAAAGAGAAAGACAATGAATCTAAGGGAAGGTTATATGGATACTTACTGCAAGCAGGTGTGAAGTTTTTCAAAATAAATTTTTAAAAAATGATCACAAATCTCAAATGAACCCTTTTCACTGTCCAAGAACACTATATCACTTGCCTAGTATAAGACTTCCCACTCCCCCAAATGCCTGTTTCATACTCCTCTCCCACTCTAACAACACTGCTTCATGCTTTTTCAATTCATCAGCAATCAGACAAGAACCCAGCATTCCTGAATCTGGGCCCCAACCTCCAGTCTTCCCCACGCTTGTGCTCTGGATCCTAGCACCTCTTTTCAACAATTTCCTCCCTGTGGTTGTCCCCCTCTAGACTCTTCCAGCAGAAGTGTCTCCCTCCATTGCATCAGCCCTAGCAGCACAGGAATTTGGCCTGGTAATCCCAACGTTTTATAAAACCCATGTCTTGATCACAGATCTCCTTCAAGGAACAGCCCCATTTCTTTGTTCCCACTCTAAGCAAGGACGGTTTCTTAATAGAATTTTGCAAAAATACTGTCTCCATTTCTTCACCTTCCCGCCAACTCAGTTTTGGCTTATGGAAATTCCCATTCCACCAAAGCTGTTCCCAATGGTAAGAGAAACTACTACCTTCACCAACCTCTTAGCAGCTTTGGTAACAAATGATCCCTCTCCTTCCTCAGACACATTCTTCTCTTGAGTACCACACTGCAAAACCATCCTGCTTTCCCCCTAACTCACAGCTGCTGTCCCTCAGTCTGCTTTGCTAAGTTCTCTGCTGTTAGACCTCTAACTGTTGGGGTTCTTCAAATCCTACTCATATGACCCAATTTCTTCTCTATCTGCACTCTCTCTCTTAATCAGGGGTTCTTAACCCTTTTTGTGTTACTTTGTCAGTCAAGTGAGGCCTATGAATTCTTTCTCAGAATAATATATTTAAATGCAAAAAATAACATTCTTAGAATTACAGTCAACTTTATTAAAATATAAAAATATTTCAAAGAAAATACATGATAGTCATCTTTATCAACACAAAAATAAGGCGATGTATTTCACATATAGGTAAGCTTAAAACATCCTGTATATCAACAATAATCAATAATATTAAAATGTCAATGTAAAGGCTTTTTTCAAGTTATTTCTTACTTTGTATAAGAACATTAAACAGGACAACATATGAAGCTGACATTCCATCAACTTCGATTTTTTGTTTTAATGGTTGTAAGTATTAAAAATCTTGATTAATTAAGATATATATTTTTTGTAAATGGAATTCAAGCTTTTTAAAGTTGACTTTACAAGGCCAGAAAAGCTTGTATCAAAGAATATCAGAATTCTCAAAGGTTTTTTGAGTTAAACTTCAACTATAATAACATTTGGGTCTAATACCAAAGATCATTGGCTGGGACAATATATCTGATAGAGTTTATGTAAGAAAGAAAAGGACTGTGGATCTGTGGTCCAGCTTTAATATCATCAAGATAGAAGTAACTTCTTGAAGAGTCCTCAATAGTTTCCAGTTGTTCACAGATTTCTCCTTTTAAAGAAATCCACAGTCACCCGAAGGTGGAGCACCTTCCTCAGCGTGTCAAAGTCTGGTAATGATGTCCGCTTCTGTTCTGGTCTTCCTGGGAAGTTGCTGATCCTAGAAACCTTATAATTTTTTTTTAAGTGGAAACCATAATGGGCTTGGAATGAAAACTTTCTCTCACTCATATGGTTAAAAACAACTGCCAGGTGAGCCAGTGCATGGATTAAATCATTTTTTTCAAGGTGTTCTGAACATGAAATTTCTTTCAGAAAAATTAAAGCGACCATCCTTAATTCTAACAGGCATTCAAGTATTGTTCTCTGGGAAAAGCCAATGAACTATTTGGAAAAGATGTACTTCATATTCTGATCCTTTTTCTTGACAATTTTTTAAGCAGGATGATTCAGAGGAATTATCAGAAAATAATGTTGAAGACTTTTACGGTTGTTAGCAACATGGTTGGCAGCATGTTGGCAAGATCTCATGATTGTAAAAACAGTTGTAATTCCTAGTGTACAACTGTGTTAAAAAAAAAAAAAACAAGCAGGATGACACCATGAGGTTATCTTCCCCAGTGAAATCTGAACCTGGCTCCTGTACAGGAAGCAAAAAGAGATAGAAGAAGGAGGCAGGCCACTCCCGATTGGTGGATGGCAGGCTTAATAAGGGAACTTACATACTAGGAGGCTTGTCTTCAGCAGCCACTTGGTGAGTATTTCTCTACCTACCAGAATCTTAAAGTTTATATAGAGGCCTTCTGGGTTCTGTTATGTATTGAATAGAGTCTCAGCAACACATTACTCTTTCAAGGCTACTCCTTGAAAACGGTTCCTGATGTGGGAATGGTGGGCAGAACATACATTCAAAGGTCAGGGAAGGAGGTGAGGAGTCTCCAATTGCCTGGGTCCAGTTCAAGCGTCAATTGGCAGTCCTGTCTTCTGGATTAATTTACAATTTCTTGTCTGTTCCAGTCCAAAAACTAACTTGAACATTTTCAGTGCACATGACTAAACCAACACCTCTCTCCACTTATAGAATGTTAGGGAAAATAATTTTGTTACATGGCAAATATAAGTTTTGGAAGTATACTAGCCTTTCATCTGGAGATTTTCTTGCATGAAAAGACCCCTGCTATTGGCAAGAATTTTTACAAATAAAACACTATGGTGGCATGATCCATGAAAGGACTAATTAACACACTGGACTTCATAATTTCTGCTCTGCACAAAACACTGTCAAACAAATGAAAAGACAAGCCACAGACTGGAAGAAACTATTTGCAGAAGATATATCCCATAAAGGTCTATTATCCAAAATATACAAAGATCTCCTAAAACTCAATAATAGAAAAAGAGACAACCAGTTAAAAAATAGGCCAAAGGCCTTAATAGACACACCACCAGAGAAGATGTACAGATGGCAAATACATACATGAAAAGACACTTCACATGATATGTCACAGAAGTGCAAATTAAAACAATAATGAGACATCATTATGCACCTATTAGAATGGCCAAAGTCCAAAACACTAACAGCACCAAATGCTGGCCAGCCTGTGGAGCAACAGAAAATCTCATTCATTACTGGTGGGAAGGCAAAATGGTACAGCCCCTTTGGAAGACAGTTGGATGTTTTTTCACAAAACTATGCATACTATCACCATACGATCCAGACTCACACTCCTTGGTATTTCCCCAAAGGAGCTGAAAACATAGCCACATAAAAACCTGCACATGAATGTTTGTGGCAACTTTAATCATAATTGTCAAAACCTGGAAGCAGCCTAGATGTCCTTCATAGATGAAAGGATAAACTGTGGTACATCTAAACAGTAGAATATTATTCAATGGTCAAAAGAAATGAGCTATCAAGACATGAAAAGACATTGAAGAAACTTAAATACACATTACTCAGTGAAAGAAACCAATCTGAGAAGGCTACATACTATATAATTCCGACTATATAATATTCTGGAAACAGCAAAACTATAGAGAAAGTTAAAAGATCAGTGGTTGCCAGGTGTTGGGAGAAGAGAGGATGAATAAGAGTACAGAGGATTTGGGGGCAGTGAAACTACTCTGTATTACACTCTATTGGTGTATATATGTCATTATAAATTTGTCCAAACCCATAAAATGTACAACACCAAGTGCACCATAAACTATGGATTTTGGATGATAATGTGTTAACATAATTTTGTCAGTTGTTACAAATATACCTCTCTGGTGAGGGATGTAGATAATGGGAGAATCTTGGCATCTT